>JAODAL010005300.1:0-145472 GCA_025379985.1 Phyllomedusa bahiana
CGGGCCCATTTGTTTTTTTTGAACCTTGCTTCTATTCCGAACTGAGCGGGGACCGTGCAAACGGGCAGACTGTTACACCCGAAAAAAGGGAGGTGAGCTGACTAACATTTTTTCTTCTTAATCTGCTTTTTTTCATACATTTTTCAGTATTTTAGTAAGCAGGGCGCAACAGCGCCGCGCTCTACTAGGGCCCGCGGTAGCCCGGGAGTGTAGCGGTGCGGGAGGGGCCCGTGCTCCCTGCACCGTGCCCCGCCTCCGCTGCGGCACGCCTAAATTTACGTCCCGCCGGGGCCCGAACGGGGTTTGGCTGCGGTGCTGGGGGGGGCCCGCTCCCCCGCACAGCTGCCGCCACCGCTTCAGAAATAAACCATTTACATAATCCCTCGCGCTGACACGCTGGACCCGGGGGTCGGACCTCCCCTCTTTTTGTGGCTGGGGGCGGGATCAGAACGTTTTTGCCAAAAAGGGCCCCCCCCCCCCCAGGGGCGGAGTTTCAGGGATTCAAACGTTCGGGATGCCCGCTGGTCAACAGCGGCGGCGGCCAGGAGGGGAGGGGCCCTGGCCCCGCCCAGCGTGCACCCAGGGTTTATGTAAGGGTTTATTACTGAAGCGCTGAGCGCAAGCTGTGCCGGGAGCCGGGACCTCCTTTCAGCACGTTCCCGGTGCGGTGGCCACCATCCAAACCCAGGGGGGGGCCCCCCTTCACCCACCTGGGCCATCCAAACGTGGGGGCCCTCCCTTCCACCCACCGGGTAGCTAAAAACCCTGGGGGGCCCCCTTCACCCACCTGGGCCCTAGAACCGTGGGGCCCCTCCTTCCCCCACCTGGGCCAGCAGAAACCTGGGGGGGCCCCCTCCTTCCCCCACCGGGGGCCAGCTAGAACCGGGAGGGGGCCCCTCACCCACCCGGCCAGCCAGAAGGGGGAGAAGGGGCCCCCAAACCACTTTCACACGGTTCTGGCTGGCCCCCCAGGTTCGGGCGCCCATGGTTTGGGGGGGGCCCTTTTGGGTAAAGAGGGCCCCCAGGGTTTTCGGGCAGGCCCCCCACGGTTTGGGCCCACCTTGCTTTGCCCCCACACCCAGGGGGGAGAAGGTGCCCCCAAAACACACAGGGCACTCAGCCTACATGGGGGCCGGGGGGGCTGAAGGCCCCCCCTGGGCTTTTTGGGTGGTGTGGTGAGAGAAAGGACCCCCTCCTCACTCCAAAAAACGGCCGGGAGAGGGACCCAAAGTTTAAAAAAAAAAATTTTAAAGTGTAAAAAAAAAAAAAAAGTCTTAGACAGTTCACAGGGCTGTTTTTGGGACAGTTTTGGGCCCCGTATTCCGCGCCGACGGGCCCAAATAGGGTGCAAATCCGCCCCAGTCATTACGGTAATCCCACATTTCCAAGAGAACATGGATACCCTCCTCTCCCCGCCGCAAATACGGCGAGCGGGAAAAAGTGACATTCAATTAGTACAGGAATACATGCTGAGAAAATGAATGTCTAAGGGGCCGCGAGTTTCCGGGTCCCCTGCCCCCCCGACACACCCGAAATTGGGGGCGAAATCGCCCCCACAATACATTTTGAAAAAGTTTTGGTGAACAAATTTTAGGGTATTTCCCCCCGGTGTCTTGCCCTGTTTAAAACATCCGCTTTCTATCTCTCGGTTCCTCAAACGGAACCCAGAAGGGATCTAACAATTAGCAGGAGATTTACTGCGGCAATGACAACACGCGCTTTTTCCAGAGAGATCGCCGCCGTTTTTGCATCGCCCTTGGGGGCCGCTTGGGGATCCATCAAAAGTGCCCTTCAATTCTTGATCGCACCCAAAAAGGGGACCCGACAGGCAGGAGGAAACCCACACGGAAACTCCATGTGAACACCGCTGCTGTCTTATTCCCGACAGGATAATCCACTGCAAATTGTTAGATCCCTCTGGGCCCGTTCTGATGGAACCAGAGAGGCACAGAAAAGCGGATTTTTATATGGGGCAAGACACCGGGGGAACTACCCTAAAAGTTTTTATCCCCCCTTTTTGCCATTTCCAAAAAAAAATACAATGGTCTCCTATTTGGGTTGCCCCAAAACTAAAAAGCCCCCAACTATTAAAATATAACTAGAATCCCTTTGGCAATGCCCCCCCACTCCCCCAGCTTTCAATCGATCTTCGGTGTTTTTCTATTTTTTTTTTTTTTTTAAAAGGAAAAGAAAAACCTTCCCGGGTTAAAAATGAAACCCCTATTAAGTCTTTTTTTTGCTGTTTTGGGGGGGATAAAAAAATTGTTTAAAATTAGGAGTTTTAGTTTTTTGGTTTAAAAATTTATGGGTGGGGGAAAAAAAACGAAAAGTGCCGGGGCTTTTTGTAAAAAGCGGAAAAAATACCGCACCTGTCATTGGAGAAAAAAGGGCCCCCATTTTCTGGCTGTTTTTTGCCCCGATGAAGTGGAGACTTTACCATACACGGAACACTGTAAAAGAAAATTCCAAAAAAAAAATTTGCAGTTTTTGGAAATTTCCCCCCTAAAAAATTTGAACAAATCGTCAAAAAAGTGGCATGTATTCCAAACTGGTACAATAAAAAGTACACTTCACCCAAAAAAATGCCGCTTCACTCAGGTCGTAGGTGTTTAGACAAAAAGTTTTTTCCCGACTAAAGGGTTTTTTTCGGGCAAATTTTCAAAAAAAGTACGGGAATTTTTTTATGGTCCCCAAACAAACAGAAACCCCATTTTGGTTTTGGGCGGATCGTATCAACCTGGGAATACAGAAAACACATCTTTTAACCAAGGATTAATGCCGAAAAACAAACTCCCGCAAACAGACACTTATTTTTATTTTAAGCTTTTTTCACATTTTTCCAAGTACATTAAATAGAAGTAGGGGGGCCCTGTCAAAAGAGTCAAACCTGGCGTGTGGCGGGCTTAAAAAATTTTTGGGCCAAAACAAGTAAATTTTCCAAAACAAGGAAATGCTAAGAGGGATGTGACAGGGGGTGGGGCCGCATAAAAGGGGGGGTGCGGGGAAGGGGCGTTTTTTGGGGCAGACATGGAGAGGGGACCCAGGCACTTTGGGTGGATGGGGGCCCCAAAAAATTTCTATTGGCAGCCCCCCCCCCGGCCCAACTCATCCCTGCAGAAATTTCACACAAATACTAGAATCCTCAATTTTTCCCGCACCTCTTTATCTTTTTCCACCCCGTACAAAGTTCCCGGGTGGGAAGCGGGGTACAACCCCTAACTTTAAAGGCCTAAAAATCCTGAGGGGGTTGGGGGGGTGGGAAGGACTAACCCCCGGAGATAATCTAAAAACTATGGGCTGCTTTCCCCTCAATTAATTACCAGGGAGTAGACAAGACCCAGGTAGTAGGCAAATAGGCAAGCCCCAGTCTGTAAGGTTTTCCCCAATTAGGGAAGCGTAGGTAGTTAGGTCCCCCTTTAAAAGGCTGCAAGATATACAGGCATTAGGGCTTCCCATGAATAGTAAAGCAGTTTAACCTCCTTTATTTTTTTGCAGCAGTTAGGGTCTCCTTTAGGGAGTTACATATTAGGGTCCCTTTTGGTTTTGGCAGGGGGCTGCCCCCCCCCCCCTTTAGCTACTGTGTAGGTAGTCAGGGGGCCCCTTATATTTAGGAGCCAGGGCCCCCCTTTATAGTCAGGGCCCCCCCTTAGGGAGTCAAGGCGTCCCCTTTTGGTACCCGGGGCCCCCTTTTAAATCAGGGGGCCCCTTTTAATAGCCGGGGCCCCCCCTTTGTAGCCAGGGCCCCCCTTTTGATTAGCCAGGGCCCCCTTTGTATCAGGGGGCCCCCCTTGTAGCCCGGGCCCCCTTTGTACCAGGCCCCCCCCCTTTTAGCCCGGGACCCACCTTAGGTGCCAGGGGCCCCCCTTTGGTACCCCGGGCCCCTTTTTGTATCAGGGGCCCCCTTTGACCAGAGCCCTCTTTGAGTCAGGGCCCCCTTTTAGGTAGCCAGGACCCCCGGTAGGTAGCCAGGGACCCTTTTTAGTCAGGGCCCCTTTTGCAGCCAGGGGGCCCCTTTTTTCAGCCAGGGGCCCCCCTTTGTAGCCAGGGCCCCCTTTTTTACCAGGCCCCCCCTTTGTAGCCAGGGCCCCCCCTTTTTAGCCAGGGCACCCCCTTGTACCAGGGGCCCCCTTGTAGCCAGGGACCCCTTTACCCCGGGACCCCCTTTCCGGGGCCCCCTGAAATCAGAGCCCCCCCCTTGAGCCAGGGGGCCCCGTAGTCAGAGCCCCCCCTTTTACCAGAGACCCTGAGCCCGGGGGCCCCCCCTTGTAGCCAGGGCCCCCCTTTTGCAGGACCCCCCTTGAGCCAGGGACCCCCTGTAGTCAGGACCCCCTTAATCAGACCCCCCCTTTTAGCCGGGACCCCTGTAGTCCCGAGCCCCCCCTTTTAGCCAGAGACCCCCCGTAGTCAGGGGCCCCCTGTAGCCAGGCCCCCCTTAAGCTAGGACCCCCTTGTACCAGGGACCCCCCTGTAGTCAGGACCCCCTGTAGTCAACCCCCCCTTGTAGCCAGGACCCCCTGTGTCAGACCCCCCCCTTTTCCAAAGGGCCCCGTATCAGGGACCCCCATGAGCCCAACCCCCCAGTCGAGCCCCCCCGGGCCCCGGGCCCCCCCCGTACCAGGACCCCTTTTTAGCCAGGGCCCCCTGTAGTCAGGGACCCCCCGAGCAAGCCCCCCCCCCGATCAGGACCCCCCAGAGTCAGCCCCCCCTTGTAGCCCGGGACCCCTTGACCAGGGGCCCCCTGTAGTCAGAGGCCCCCCTTTTACCAGGACCCCTGTAGTCAGGGCCCCCCTTTTCCCGAACCCCCAGTGAGCCCCCCCCCTTTGCCTGGACCCCCTGTAGTCAGAGCCCCCCCCCGACCAAGGACCCCCGTAGTCGAGCCCCCCCCTGTACCTTGGACCCCTGAGTCAGAGCCCCCCCCCCCTGTCCCCAAAACCCCCCTGTAGTCCTCCCCCCCCCTTTAGTCAGACCCCCCCTTTTACCAAAGGACCCCCTTGATCAAACCCCCCCGTAGTCAGGTCCCCCCCTTGTAGCCAGGACCCCCTGTGTAGAGCCCCCCCTTGTCCAGGGACCCCCTTATCAGAGGGCCCCCCTTGTACCAGGGAACCCTGTTGTCAGAGCCCCCCCCCCCCTTTAGCCCGGACCCCCCTTGTAGTCAAGGACCCCCGTAAACCAGGGACCCCCGTAGTCAGACCCCCCCCTTGTAAACCAGGGACCCCCTTAGACAGGGCCCTCCTGTACCAGGGGCCCCTTTACCCGGGAACCACTGTAGTCAAGCCCCCCCCCCTTTACCTGGGACCCCCTGTATCAGAGCCCCCCCCCCTTGTACCAGGGGCCCCCTGTAGTCAGAGCCCCCCCTTGTAGCCAAGGGGCCCCCTTAGTCAGAGCCCCCCCCTTGAGCCAGGCACCCCCTGTAGTCAGAGCCCCCCCCCTTGTAGCCAGGGACCCCCTTAGTCAGGCCCCCCCTTGTAGCCAGGGGCCCCCCTTTGACCAGGGACCCCCCCCTTTGTAGCCAGGGACCCCCTTGTACCAGGGACCCCCCTTTTTAGCCAAGGCCCCCTTTTTAGCCGGGGCCCCCTTATCAGAGCCCCCCTCGTAGTCAGAGCCCCCCCTTGTAGCCAGGACCCCCCTGTAGTTTAAAAAAACAAAACAAAAACAACAAACAGCCACTTACCGGTTCGGGGGCTCCCTCCGGCCGCTCCGAGGCCCCTGGGTCCCAAATGCCGCCCCATAGGCGGCGCAGTGAATGACGTCCCCCGCGCCGCCTACGCACATAGGGGCCGCGCCTGGAGGCTGAAGGGCCACGTCTTCAGCCCCCGCCCCGGGAGACCGGGCGCACGCTAGGGGGGCGTGCCCGCTACACCGGGGCACCCCGGGAGGGGGGACATTAGTCCCCCGGGACCGGGGCCCTCTCTGGGGGTTCGGGGACGAGGTCCCGGGGCCCAGGGACCGGAGCGCGGATGGGCCCCAGGGACGAAGGGACTCCTCCCGGGCCCCAGCGGGTCCTGGGGGCCCACCGGGGGTTCCCCCTCCCCCCCGGGCGGGCCCAGTCCGAGCCGTTTTAGTCCCCCTTAGCAATTTTAAATACAATTTTACAAAAATTGAGGGTGTACCACATTTGGAGATACGTAAGTGTTTGTTTAAACAAAAGACATGAGTAAGGGGGGAACCTTTGCTGTCCCCCGAAAAGCGTCAGTTTTGGGGTCATCTACACGGGGGCTTGTCTACTAATGTGCCTACCCAGCATAAAATTTTTTTTTGAAGATTTAATACATTTTTGTCTTTTTAAATGCTATATATTGGAATTGCGGATTGTTTTTCGTTTCTTTGGATGCACACTCTGCCCAAAGGGATCCGGATTGGTTTTTCCATGGAGTGGGAGCTGGCAAATTCTTTTTTTTTTTATATATGTGTTGTTGAATTTGGAAAAATTTTGTGGAAAAATTTTGGGGAGTTCCTTTTCACAGCCTAAGCTAAAAAAAAACAGTAAACCCCCACGGGGAAATATACCACAAACACCCTTGTATATTTTAAAAGTTGTTTTTTTTTAAAAATGGGGTCTTTTATGGTGTTAATAATTTTTAAAAATACATCGTTCAGCTCACCTGTATGGACAATTCGGGCACGGACGTAGGAAAGGAAGCCAACTTCCTCCTTTAGAAATAACTAGAAAATATGCAGGTGTCCCAACCCCAAAAAAGAATCATCCAGTTGGAAAATAGATTAAAAAATTTCCCACTTTTTGGGGCTACCTTAAAATTTTAAAATAGAAAACGACATGGCAGGTAGAAAAACACACCGACGCGTTTCGGGGGTTCTCTCCCCGGCTACAATACGAAGTATAAAAGCGGACAAGACAAGCGTAATTCATAGTTTCTATGAGAGCTAGAATTGCCTAACTGCGACGCGCTTTCGGCCGTTTTAAAAAGCCAAATACGCTGCAAAATGCGTGACGCAATTTCGCTGTGTGAACATACCCTAAGGGTGTCAGTAAACCTATAACTGTTTTTAAAAAATTTCAGGAAAAAGACCCCAAAGTCCATAAGTCTCAAACTATTCTGGGCTTTGATTTTTTTTAAAAGCGCACTAATCCGCAATAGGAATCTCAAAAAGGGCAAAAGGGGGGGAACGATATTATTTGTTTTCCCTGTTAAGTTGTAATGTGCTCCAATAAATAATGGATTAAAAATCTGCAAAGAAAAGTGAAATTTTGAAATTTCACCGCCATTTTGCTTAAATTCCTGTGAAACCTCTAATGGCTTAAACTTCCTAAATGCTGTTTTGAATACTTTTAAAGGGGCCTTTTTTTTAATTTTATTATGTCTAAAAAACAGGCCCCCCAAAGCCACGTTAGGGAAAGGGCTGGGCCCCAAAAAAAAATCTTTAAAAGTGTAAAATTTCACAAAATTTCTAAGCCCCCTAAGGGGTTGTAGGGGAAAAATTTCTTACAAACTAAACACAAGTTCACAAGAAAAAAAAACTCTGAGTCACATGGATGGTACAAGTATCAAAAGGTTTTTTTTTCTCACAAAAGAACACATTAGGCAGGGTTTTACATGGGAAAAATTGCAGGGCGTATTTTGTCCCAATTACGCCGTGTGCTCAGAGGGGGGGGGACGGCCCCATAAACCCTTTCACGGGGCATACACGCCGGGTAATTGACATTACTTTTCTCCCCGCTTGGGGGATTGTAGCGGAAGAGGAGTCGTAAACCATAGTTTTCTATGAGAATTTTTTGGGTTTCCGAATTATTGGGGGCTATCTCCCCCGTATTGAGCGCATACGGGGGAATTCGTCCCAATAATTGTCTTGGGAAAAAGCCTTAGGATCGTGCTGGCAAACCCTTGCCTTTTTGACCCAAACAGCAGCGGCGGGGGGAGTCCAAGTGCTTTTTGTGCCTTTCCCGCAGAGTAACGTTAAACACCTGACTCCCAACGGGCACAGCTGCTCTGCATTTACCTGAAATGCAGGAACATTTTCCCCGGCTTTTTTTTTCCCTTGGTCGAATTATTGTTGAAACCCGGGGGTCACGGGGCCCCTGCAACCACTGTCCCGGGGTCCAGGCCGTCCCGGGCCCCGCCCCGCGGGGCCCCCGTCCCCCCATGCGGGTTTGGGGTCCGCTCGGTTTCCCCGCCCTGCCACGTTCAATTTTTCCCGGCCACCTCCTGTTCAGCCTGGCTTCAGTTCCCGGCGAGTAACCCGCCCCTAGGGGCACGCCGCGGCGCCGTCAGTTTGAATTTAAAGGGCAGTTGCGCCGGTAATTGGTTCATTGCCGGGCACTGCTCCTATTTAGTCCGGCCACTTCCTGCTGGCCCTCGCCGGATCCTTGGTGTATATTCCATGGTGAAAGTGTTCCAGAGCGTTCCTGTCTTTCCTTACCGTGTACCGACTCCCTGCTTACGTTTACCGTCTACGAACCTTGCCGCCTGCCCTGACCTCCTGCTTGTCTACCGTCTACGAACCAGAGCCGCCTGTCCTGACCGCCTGCCTGTCCACGAGGCTGCCTGCCGTTACTGTACTTCACACTCTTGGCCGCCACCGCAGGCAAGCCCCGCCAGTGGTAGTGACCTGGTGGAAACCCGCCGCAGCAAGACCATCCCGCTTGGTGTAGGCTTACGCTTGGTGTAGGCTTACGCCATCGCCTGCGGTGGTCCTGTGGATCCACCTCCAGACCGTTACACTGGGTTTGCACTGTGTTGCTGGCTAGCTTTGTTCCTGTACTCCTGCTTCTCTGTTCTGTCTGTGTTCCCTGCCTGGTCCAGACTTCTGCTTCACTACCACTTCATGTCCTGCTGGTAACTGTAGTCCTGTTTCCGCTGTTTATCCTGTGCTAAGCTCCTAGGCTTCTGTTGTTACATTCTCCTGTCTGGACTCTATTGTACATCATCCCTACTTCAGTGACTGTGACTTCTGCCTTCCTAAAGATCCACTCAGCTATAGAAACATTTTCATGGACGATCTGCATTTCCCTGTATGTTTCGTGTGTGCTTTAATAAAGTCCTTTGAAAACGTTACAGACACATGTCAGACTAAAAAAAATGGGGTTCTGTCAAAGGTCGAAACGGCTGCGGCGGTAATGGGTTAGTGATGCAGCTATTTTCGGATTTTTGTTTTTTTTTTTTTCCCCCTCCTACATTCTGAGAGCCATAACTTTTTTATTTTTCTATCTTCATAGGCATGTGGGGCTTGTTTTTTGCAGGACAAAATGTACTTTTTCATGGTACCTGTCATGATAGTACCAGACGGACCCCCATCTTTGAGCTCGGGTCGCCGGCCACAGCCATTGTGAAATAAGACCTGGTTTCTTACCTGATGTTTGGATTTGTATTCACTAGTGTGAATTGTGTCTTCATCACCTATATGTTAATTGATTCCTGGCCAATGCCCATGGCCAGGAATCCTCCAGCACCTTTTCAGTTAACCTGTGTTCCTCTTGATTGACAGTCTTGTTTCCCTGTCTGGTTTGTATTCTTTCCACCAATCACCTCTGTTCTGTGTTCACTGGTTCCCTATTTAAGGATACATTTACCTGTCACCTGTGACTGCTACATTGGTTCCTATCCCTATAGTTTGCCGTTACTCTTCTTGGACATTCTGTGCTATTCTGACCTTTGCTTGGATCTCGGTTACTTTCTGTCTTACGATTTTATACTGCGCTGCCCGTTTGATGCTTACTTGGCCTGCCCGACTACGCTTGCTTGTTCTGTGTTAGTTTGTCTCCGTCTGTGTTTTTACTTCGCTCAGAGCAGTTATCAGTCATCTAGTTGGGGCCGCCCTATTAAGTAGTCGGGTTCCCCAAAAGGCAGGGACAGAGGCTTGGATCAGTGTCAGGGCCTCACTTGTCTGTGTCTCTGTGTGTGTCCCTGACAGTACGATTGACCTTACCATATAATGTACTGGGAAATACAGAAACAATTTTTTTGTGATGGAAGATGGAAAAACAAAATGCAGTTGGTGCCAATTTTTTTTTGGGGGGGATGGGGCGCGGGGTTCTTCTTTAAACAGTTCACCATGGGGTATAAATTACATGAAATCTGTATTCTGTGGTTCTATGCAATTCTGTTGATACAAAATTTCTATTGTTTTAATTATGCTTTAGTACTTTAAAAAAAAATACAAATTTACTTGGCATTACCATTTGGTGAGACCGATAACTTTTTAAAGTTTTCGTCTCTTAGGGTATGTTCAGACGGAGTCTTGCAAGCGTATAGTGGCGCGTACTGTGCGCTCCGCTTTACGCCTTTTGCTTCAGAAGTATGGACTGGCCAACACATATTTCTGAACCACTTCCACTGACATTCACTGTTTTCTCCCAGCACGTACCGTGCGCTGGGGAGCGCTATAAAATCCTAGCACTCACTTAGTGCTATGATTTTACTGTATTTGCAGAGCAGGGCTGTGGAGTTGGAGTCGGTGGCTATTTTGCAGGAGTCGTCATAAAAGGGACCGACTCCGACTCCCAAAATATATAATTAGTTGGTCCAGTTAGTTTGATGCAGTACAAAGAGCAAGAGGAATTGGATCCGGCCAGTGCTACTGCTCCCATATCTTCAGCCTTATCACATGAGGAGTGTAAGTGATGACATGGAGCAGGCAAAGCTCTGCCCCAGGGGATAAGACTCCGCTCCAGGGCAAACAGATTTCAGCAAAATGTTTCACCTGCTTTCAAAGAAGTAGAAGAACAACCATTCATCAAAACTGACTGTGGCTGAGGCAATTCTTTTATACCCTGACATTGTTAGAGATATTGCCCATGTGGTCACCGCTTTGCCACCAACCCAAGTTAGTGTAGAGAGGCCGTTCTCTAGCCTGGAAATAATGAGATCAGATGTGAGGTCTTCTATGCAGGATCTGATAGAGGCAATACTATTTCTCAAAACAAATTCAGAGACTCCACGATTGTTCCTGCAGTGTTTTGCATATTTAAAAAATGTTTGTGTCCTAAAGTCATGTCCAATAAATATACTTATACCGTCATCTTACCGATCTTATACATAAATGTGATTTGCAAGTATTTAGCATCTGCTTAGTTCTGCAGATTTTTTCCTGTAACTGCATTGTTACTGTTTTGCTCCTAAAAATCAAAATGTTAAATTTTTATTATTTTGTTAGCATTTGGGAAATCCACCTTTTGGCTTTCAATACTGCCTGAATCCTTCTGGGCTCTGAATCTTGACCAAAATCTGATCCCAGGTCTCTTCTACACATTCCCAATGTTGGTGCAGACTGGACTTGGATACAAATATAGCTTTTTCTTCAACTCTACCCACAAGTGTTCAAAAGATCAAAACATTGTTACCCTTTAGTTTGTCAGTGTCTGTTCTACCTAAATAGCTTGATTATTGTATCATAAGGTGATAAACAGCCTGATGTTACCCTTTTACTACAGTAAAGTTATCACTTAAACATGCGCCGAGTATTAGGGAGTCGGAGGTTTGGGAAATTATGGAGTCGGAGTTGGGGCTTCGGCTTGCCGACTCCACAGCCCTGTTGCAGAGCATACTTTGGGCATCGAAGTACACCCCACAAATACGGAGTGTGAACATACTCTTAGAGCTGTGCAATGTTTTTTTTTGCCGGGCAAGGCATAGTTTTCACTAGCAAAAACTTAGACTGTGACTTTTTGAATCTTAATTCCATTTTTTTTCTGGGAGGCGAGAGAAACCAAAAAAATAAAAATTCTGGCTTTTTAAAATTTTTAGTTTTTTTATTTCTTTGCTATGTGGGATAAATAACATGATTGGGTTAGATTGGACTATTACGGACGTGATGATATCAAATATGAAAAAAACTTTGAGATTCTTAGTTCACATGTTTTGCTCAAAAAATGTTTAAGCCACCCCCGGCTTACAATGGGATCTCAAGGCGGGTGGTCCTACACTATCTTTACCTCTCAATAGAGCCAAATTCAGACTTCTCATTGGGCCAACCGACCTCCATAATCCAGAGAGAAAAAAAAAAAAAACACCAACCTTGCAAGCATACTGCACTGATATAACAGCCTGTGGATTTGGGCGGGGTGTAAGAAACCAAAATGGAGGCACCCCTTCCTCCCTATATAGATTAAAAGCAATAACTGCCAAATACAACGTATAGTTCATGCCAGTGGCACCCAGGTCACATTGTGTTTTTCAGAAAGGTTTTTTTTGTGCAGAACTATACGTTGTATTTGGCATATATTGCTTTTAACCCCTTAATGACCGGCCACTGTCTTTTGAAGTCAGCTGGTGCTGGTCGTTCATCTACAGCGACGTCTTTTGGCGTCGCTGCAGACATCGAAGTCTGCGGCACCAGGCGCCTCAGCTGCGATGGGATCAGCTGCGGCACCGGGTGCCGCAAACTCCGATGTCTATGTACAACCAAGAGAAGAGGTGTCATATCTCATCAAATTTAGACAAAATTATTTTTATTATATCAAAAGACAATTAAAAACACACATATCACAGAAGAGGAACCAATTACAAATGGAAGACATGATGGTAACATAGATAATAAATAGATACCCATGTAAATATAGATCTCATTAATCTGATAAAGAAAGTAGATTTATAAAGAAATTATTTGAATTCTATATTATGTATATATCAAGTATGCAAAATGTATAGTCTACATAATATCAGAAGAGATCTCAAATCATATCAAAAAGGAACTCATTCCATATATATTAGAAGTCCCAAACATGAGTGAGTGTAGTATAATAGAGACATCCCAGAGTAAGAGAAATGTGGGCAAAACTACTACTAGTATCAACAAACATAAGTATAGTCATCAAAATATTGCCTTAACATTTACCCATATTGATGGGTCCTGATGCGTTTCGCCACCAAGGCTTTCTCAAAGGACCTAAATCTAATGTCTAAAACTAACAATTTATAGCTCCATCCCCAACCAGCTGATCTTCAAGGACCAATAGCAGACATACCTTGTCGGCACTCACAGGAGCGGAGTCCCGTCCCACACGCCGGCAGTCTCACTCCGAAGCGCACAAACCGGACTGCTCACTTCCGGTCATCTGCAGGATCATGCATAGGACGCCGGAGCGAGAGGCGGGAATACGGTCCCCGAGTGACGCAGGCGCACAGTACCTGCCGTCATTCACTATAACCCATCTCTACTGCACAACAACGAAAAGAGTCATTCAGGATCCACACTCCAATCTAAGAAACAAACAACCCACACCGTGTATATCACTACACCAAAACGCCAAATATGTTAATATAATATCTAAATACTATGTAATTAATATAAATATTAAAGTAAACACCTAAATTGTGATGGAGTATAGTGTTACATAGAATTAGTGATTAGCAATATAGTGTTATATAAGAAAATAATGTAACAAATACATCATATATATGTGTTTGATACAAAAGTGTACTATAATCAATATAATTATTATCAAAGACACATAAATTAGTGAGCAATAAAGCAATAATTATGTAAAAATATACATAAATAATGTGACAATTACAAATGTGAAATACAAAAATATTCAATAAATCAAAAAAAAAATTTCTCTTTTCTTTTTTCTTCCCTATTAAAATACATTCATTCTTTTACAGCAAACGACGACAGGAGATAGTGATCTTCAAGGCAAGTCCGCAGCTTGTTAGTCCATATATCTCTATTCAATAGTTTAGTGGTTAGAGATGTTAGTCACGACAGAATCACACAATTAGCACCTGAAATTTATATAAACAAAAATATATAATTAAAAACTCTAAATATGAGTACAAACACTAAAGACATAGACCCCATTAAAAACACAAAGATGGAGAGATCATAGGAACGATGCAAAACCCAACTTTTCATTCAGGCCAATCGGAGACATGGTGTTAAGGTTGACTATCCATTAACATTCTCTTTGTTCAAGCATTTGTTTAACATTTCCACCACGAACACCACAATGTACTCGATCAATACCAATAACACAAAAAGAGCTTGGATTACAATCATGGAACTGGAAAAAGTGTCTCGGGATTATTTTTAGAGTAGATATATCTTGACAATTCCTTGCAGCCATAATGTCCCTCACATGTTTTCGTGTCCTTATCCTCAATTCACGGGTAGTTAAACCTACATACAATTTTGGACATCCACAAGTTGCAAGATATATCACATTTGTGGTGCTACAGGAAATGTAGCTCAAAATTTTAAAGTTACGTTCCTTCGACATAGGTTGGAATGTGTTTGCTCGTGTCATATTTTGACATGCTAAGCAATCCCCACAGGGAAAAAAAACCTTTTTGGGACCAGAGGCCCCAAATAGATTTTTCTTTTCAGGGACATAGTGGCTCCTTACCAAAAAATCTTTCAGGTTCCTACATCTTCTAGCTGTCATTTTTTAAACATCAGTCAATGAATCTCTAAAACAAGGTTCTGTCTGCAGAATTGGCCAATGTTTTTTTAAGAATCTGTCTCATCGCAGACCACTGGGTATTATATGTGGAAATAAATCTAACATTGTTATCTGAGGGTCTCTTTACAGCTTTCTTCAACAATGTTACTCTTGGTGTTTTTTTAGCTCTTAAATAACCCCTATTGATATTTCTCCCACTATATCCTCTTTCTCTAAAGCGAGCCTTCAAATCAGATGCTTGAGCCTCAAATTTTTCATCCGATGAGCAGATCCGCTTCATTCTGAGGAACTGACCAATCGGGACGGCCCCAACGGTCGACGAATCATGAAAAGACGAAGCATGTAATAAAGAATTAACCGACGTACTCTTCCTGTACACATCAGTCTGTAGGTATCCCCGATGGTCAGCCTCAATCAATAAATCCAAAAACTCTGCTTTTTTATTATCATATTTAAATGTCAATTTGATGTTAAAGGGGTTCTGATTCAGCCCCCTCATAAATTCTTGGAGCTGAATCTCAGACCCCTGCCACAGGAAGAGCACGTCGTCAATATATCTCATCCAGCACTGCAATGGGTCTGCGGCATGGGCCCCGTCACCATGGAATATAACTCTCTCCCAAAATCCTAGGAAGAGATTCGCATATGACGGGGCACATGCCGCGCCCATTGCTGTGCCGCGTTTCTGCAAATAAAAAATGTCCTTAAACACAAAAAAATTGTGTGTCAAAATATACCACAAGAGTTGTACAATCAAGTCAACCAAATGGCTGTCCAAACTGCTCATCCCCAGAAAAAAACGGACAGCATGAACACCATCATTATGACAAATACTTGTATACAAAGATTCGATATCGGCCGTTACCAGTAACATGTCAGGGTCCATCATAATGCCATCAATACGACCCAAGACATCAGCAGTGTCCCTGACGTAAGATGGTAGGGTCTCAACAATAGGCTTCAAATAGAAGTCGATGAATTTACAAATGGAGTCACATAGTCCCCCAATCCCAGAAACAATGGGACAACCTGGAGGATCACTGATACACTTATGTATTTTTGGTAGAAAATACAATGTCGGAACTCTTGGACATTTCACACACAGTCCATCAAATACTTTTTTGGGGATAATACCTTCTTGATATGCTGACTGTAAAATGTCCAACAATTCAACTGAAAACGATTGAATCGGATTGCTAGACAACTTTTGATATGTATCCCTATCTTTAAGTTGTCTAAAAGCTTCTTTTTCATATTTAGCCATGGGCCAGACCACAATGTTTCCTCCCTTGTCCGCCGCCTGATATACCACGTCACTATGACTGCAATTCTCTCAATGTGTTCCGTTGCTTACGAGATAGATTATCATTTCTCACCTTTTTCAAAATCTTCGGTCACCAGTCTTGTGAAAATTTTCACTTGAGGACATAAAGACAAGGGAGGAAACTTCGTCGATCTGGGCATGACACATTTAGGGATTTCATCAGGAGCCTCCGACTCCTGTTCCAAGAGTAGTTCCTCTAAAACACCAAGTGCTTCCTGTTCCTCAATCGAATTCAACATCCCCACAGCTGATCTCCCATGGTGAAGTTTTTTCAACACCAATTTACGGGAGAACAGGTGCAAATCTTTTAGGGCTGTAAAAAAATCAAAAGTATTAGTTGGAGAAAATGTCAACCCCATACTCAATACTTCTTTCTGAGTATCAGTTAATATGCGTGTTGATAAATTAATTACCTCCAATTTACTTCTAGTTTTCCTCCCTTGTTGCGATTGGGGTGCTCCCTTCCGTTTATTGGATGAGCCCAAATTTTGTTTCTGTAATCCTCCATTTTTTTGTGGGGTCCTCCAACCTATTATTCCGCATCCTAAAGTGTTCATCCAAGGAGACTGAGGAGGAGAGAGACCCAAACCTCGACCTTGATCGAGCACGTGGTCCATCCCCAACCCGCCTCCACCGATAAACACGATTGGATTGTTTGTCATTAAGATCTCTCTGAAATCTTTTTGATTTCATGTTACTGATTTCTTTCTCCCATCGTTGGAACTCCTTATCCAGTTCCATGTTGAAATTTTCCAAAGCCTCATTGGATAGTCCTATTTTGATTTTACTTTGTACTTTAATAATTTGTGCCTCCACAACCTCCAATGTCTCCTGATTAGACTGAACCAAAAGTTCCATAAATCCTTTGGAGCAACATGAGGCAAGATCCTCCCATTTCTTCCTAAAAGTTTCATCCTCAATAGGGAATGATGGGAAAACCTGTATTCTTAGACCTCGTGGTATTAAACCTCGGGTCAAATATCTCTCTAAAAAGGCCTTGTTCCACCAAATTTTTAGTCTTTTATTCAATAAACCTTTAAGTTTGATCATCAATTCCCTGGTCTCCCCATCTGTATTTAAAACCACATTGGAATCCTCTTTAAAAATCTCATTTAAGTGTGTGAGCCATAATTGGTCACGTGCTCTGAAGTCCATATTGGGTTTGGAGCCAGACGCTGCAAAAAACAGACATATAATGAATCCTATACAAAAAGCACCAAAACTCCCTAATATATATAGCCGAGAAACTCCTATAGTATCAATGTACAACCAAGAGGAGTCATATCTCATCAAATTTAGACAAAATTATTTTTATTATATCAAAAGACAATTAAAAACACACACATCACAAATGAGGAACCAATTACAAATGGAAGACATGATGGTAACATAGATAATAAATAGATACCCATGTATATATAGATCTCATTAATCTGATAAATAAAGTAGATTTATAAAGAAATTATTTGAATTCTATATTATGTATATATCAAATATGCAAAATGTGTAGTCTACAAAATATCAGAAGAGATCTCTAATCATATCCAAAAGGAACTCATTCCATATATATTAGAAGTCCCAAACATGAGTGAGTGTAGTATAATAGAGACATCCAAGAGTAAGAGAAATGTGGGCTAAACTATTACTAGTATCAACAAACATAAGTATAGTCATCAAAATATTGCCTCAACATTTACCCATATTGATGGATCTAGGGTGTCACCACTGCAACCATCAGCCTCCTGTCCTGACGCGTTTCGCCACCAAGGCTTTCTCAAAGGACCTAGTGGGACGGGACTCCGCTCCTGTGAGTGGCATGAGTGCCGACAAGGTATGTCTGCTATTGGTCCTTGAAGATCAGCTGGTTGGGGATGGAGCTATAAATTGCTAGTTTTAGACATTAGATCTAGGTCCTTTGAGAAAGCCTTGGTGGCGAAACGTGTCAGTTTTCGTTTGCAACCTTTTGAGGCAACGGTGAAAACGGACACCCAGGGCGCTCGAAGGACACCATACATTACAATTGGTCCATCAGTTTTCCGCTTTGGTATTCGTTATTTAGCCAGAAAAAATAGTGCAGCTTGCTGTGCTATTTTTTCCGTCATTCCCGACGGAACATGCAACAGTTGTTCTGAAAGGAGGCTTCGATATATATATATATATATATATATATAATATATATATATATATATATATATATTATATATATATATATATATATGTGTGTGAACCAGGTCTAAATGAGTTCTACATATCCACTATCCTTAATTTTCCACCCTTCATAGGTTATACTTGGAATGTAACACTGTATATGACCTGGTCTTCAGTAAAAAGAAGCATCTTCTATATGTCTAGATAACATTGAAGGATGGTGGGATGGGTCTTTTGATCGCTATCTTTCTATTCCTACAGTGATTTAGGAGGCATCCTCCAGTTTTTCTGTGCATATGGTAGGAGTTATTGTATTTTTATTATATTAATAAAAACTGCATCTAAACCCAAGCTTTTAAAGGACCCATAAAGACAGCCTCTTTTTAAAATAAAGCCATCACAGCAATTGGCTGATCACTATGACCTTGGCTTCTTGGCTTGTTACAGTTGAAAAACGCAATTAAAAAACACATGCGTTTTTTAATTGACCCCCAATTTCACCTGTGTTTTAAATCAGAGTTCGGTACAAAACCACCTACATAAATGGAAAAACGCAGTTGAAAAACTCAAAAGAACGCAGTGTGAGAACCCAGCCTAGAGGGGCCAAATGTACATATAATACATCTGCAGAGGCCAGCAGATTTGTAGCAGAAATGTCTGAAGCTGATTTCTGCAAACCTTGTTCAAATTGATGGGATAATTGTAGAAATCTTTGCATCTAAGCAACTGCATGTGAGCCCCATATTAGGCCTTATGCAGTGTGTGGGATTTTTTTTGTATGTTAATTCTTAAAACTGTCCGGTGGAATATACAACATGTTCTATTCTGCCAGACCACTGTCGGATTCCCAGAGCCCCAGTGTACTGGGCTGCTGGGAATCTGACATCAGAAAAACCACACACAAAAACTACGGTGCAGCGCAGTCCAGCAACGTGAAAATGCCGTTGGATTTTGGGAAGCATTTTAAAATTTCTGTGTAGTCCTAGCCTTAGGATGTTTGAGCAGCTGCTATTCTTTTCTGGGATGTTTATGTGCAGCTACTTCTCTCCCCACAACTTAAAGGGGTTGTCATGATAGACATTTTACCTAATCTTTGCCTGATCTGCTGGTACCCCCATCAATCACCAAAACGAGTGCTGCAAGACCCCTTAACTTCGCTGTGCTCCATTCAAAGTTTATGACACTGACCGAGATAGCCATGGACAGTGCTCAGCCATCTCCATTAGTCCCATAGACTTTGGAGCAGCTGCGCACATGTTGGGGCACTACTACACTCAAAGACTTTGCACAGCGAGGGTAGTCGAGGGGGCATCTTCTAGAAGTTGGTGGTGGACCCGTAGTGATCAGACATATCACCTATGTAGTGGATAGCTGATCAATGTCTTCTGTGGCACAAACCCATGAATTGACAGGCCTCTCCACTGTTTGTGCAGAGGAAAAGACCTGTCACTTAAGGCTGTTCAAGATAAGATAAAATGGTTACAGGCCTCTCTCCTGTTTGTGCAGAGGAAGAGACCTGTCAGTTGAGGGATTGTCCAAGATAAGATAAAATGGTTTACCTCTTTTCCAGAGCCTGGGCCATGTCTTTCCTGTGTCTGATTTTGCAGTTCAGCCCCATTTGCTTTCATAGGAATGAGAGGCAATACTAGGCACAGGCTATAGACATAGGTGGCAATGTTTTGTAGAAAAGAAAACCTTTTATTTGTTTATAACGGACAATCCCTTTAGGGCATGTCCCCACAGCACGGGTTTGCGGACGGTTTTTCAGACAGTTTGCGGTTTTGCAGACCTTCTGAAAAACCGTCCGCATTTGAGCACAACGGGCTTCTCTGGAACACCAGTGCTGCAGTCCCCACTGCACGGTTTTCCACCCAGCGGTTTTTCAAACCACCGGCCGCCCGAAAAAGATTGAACATACACATTCTTCCATCCCGTTTCGCGGAGAGAAGCCGCCACCCCCCCCCCCCCCTTGCAGCCGTGGGGATGGCCCTAAAACAAGACAAATACCGACTGGTATTTGTCCTCTGCCGTGGGGACATGAGTGACAGGGAGAAGCCCTGGCTGAGAGTTTGATCTGTGGCTTCTCCTCTCTCCTGTAACCAGCTCAATTTTATGGCATGTTGTATTTTGAAACGTTATAGAGTTTCTGGATAAGGGTAAGTTCACTCAGCTAATTTTCAGTGTTGAAACGGCATTGAATCCATATCTTAAATACGTGCTGATTTAACATGGTTTTTGGATTCGAATGTGCAAATTCAGACATGTTTTTAAAGCTATTTTCAGAGACTGTTTTTTTGCATTGTTTTGGATGTGGTTTTTGGACACCATTTGCAAGCTGTTTGATGCAGACTGAATGCTGTTTTTCTGCTCTACATTGATATCTATGAGTAGTTTCAGCGCTGAAGCGTCAAAAATTTACATATATAGAAAATCAAACAAGATACTTCTCCATAGTGCAGAAACCTATAGATGTAGAAAACTACTTGCCTGATAGAGATGTGCAAATAACAGGCACATCTCTGTACAGTAGTTTAAGCAGCTCCTCCTTGGGCCGGTCATGCAACAAAAACAGCCGCTACAGTGACATCAAGGGGACAGAAAAAATAAGAAACATTTTAGTACTGCTGAATTCTGCAGCACCCCAATTTTCCTTCCAAGAATTTAAATGTTAGTGTTTTTTTGGTGCTGAAAATAACCGAGCGCAATGGAAAAACGGCATTGTTTTTCCACTGCAAACTGTGAGCTGGATTGCACCCTGTTTTGGATGCAGTTTTAAATATTAAATCCAATTCAGAAAGTGTCCAAAACAGCCGTGTAAACCTACCTAGAGGGTAAGTTCATAAGTCTTTAACCTATCAGAAAATCCAAGGTGTAGTTCTTGGCAGAAATCACAAGCGACACTTCTGTTTTCTGCCAAGGTTTATAGAAATTAGAGTAGAATTTCTGAATAAAAAGCAGGGCAAAAAAGAAAAACTAAACAAAAGTGAAACTACTGCTAACCCCACAAACATACAGTGATAGACAGTTTGCTCTGTAAAAACACGGATATAGGGAAACTATCAATCATTGTATGTGAGCGGGGTAAGCAGGACTTCCAATGTCTGTTAATGAGTCCTGTCAGGATTTTCTCTGCTTTTTACTCAGAAATCCTGCTCCAGATCTCACAAACCCATATGTCATGGAGCTCAGCTTGTCTCCTATCACATCCTGCTTTCATAAACCACCGGTTCTTTTTAAAGAGGGTGTCTCACCATGCTGTTCTACAGGGCAACAGCCAACTTCAGTTTCCCACTTCCTGGTCAGACTGTGGTTGGTTTTACAGCATTGATTGGCATATCAGCTGTTATTCCTAGCTGAGTCTATCAGTTTTGTAAACAGCAGTGCACAAGGCTACAGTGTTACAAAGGGTTAAAGCTCATCAGTAAGTAATGTAAACAAATTTGTTTTATAGATAACAAACAGTTGGTAGAGGCATCACAATCGTTACCACTGCTAAGCGATCGGGCCATTTACACGGCAATGGACAAATACTGGTCGGTTTATCAAACCGGTGTTTGTTTGGTTTTTGTGCCGTGCACACGGCCGCGAGAGGGGCGGCTTTTCTTCGCGATGAGCGGAGAAAAGCCCTCCCCCTTCCCATTGACATGCACATATTCCATCCGAAAACCGGACGGAAGAATGTGCAAGCATGATTTTTTTGGGTGGCCGGCACTTTGAAAAAACGACGGGTGGAAAACCCGTGCAGTGGGGACTGCTGCACGGGTTTTCCATAGAAGCCGTTATGCTCGTTTGCGGCCGGTTTTTCAGACGGTTTGCAAAACCGCAAGCCGTCTGAAAAACCGGCTGCAAACCCGTGCCGTGGGGACATGCCCATTTAGAGCAGAGAAGTGTCTGGTAACTAGGAAAGATTGTGTGCAAAGGCAGGAGATAAGATCTGCTCCTAACTCTGAAGAGAAGCAAAATCAGAACAGCAATGTGTTTGGTAATAGTCTTTATTTACCTTTGCCTACATGTTTAAAGCTAATCAATGAGGTAGGAATACCCATTTAACAGAGGCATTATTCATCTCTGATTTAGACACAAGTTAGCCCCATCCCACGTCACTCCTGCCGGAAAGGGATCCACTCAGACGTTAGATAAGTTCATGGTGTGGAAAATCCACACTGTAATTCACTGTGCAAAATACAATGCGAACTGACCATTAAAATGAATGGCCAACTAATTACACAGAGATTTTAACAAGGAATCTCTGTTGAATTCCTCATTAAATTAAGTTGTGTGAACGTAGCTCCTTTATGCCTCCCAGTTGATGGGTAGCATGAAATAGTAAGGTATGCCTCACTATTTCATGCTACCCATCAACTGGGTGGCATAAAGCAGCTGACAGGTTTCCTTATCCCTTTCGGAAAAGGGACACGTCATTTCTTGATACAGCAGGTATGGTTGGTAGCCACATGTGAATTAGCCCAAATTAAACTACAAATCCATGGCAGAAATCTGAGAGTATGACTCCAGTTTCTACATGCATTTTCCTTTACAGATATGTTCACACGGCATCTAGTGATGCACGCCACTATACGAAATCAATTTTACTGTATTTGCGGGGCGTACTACAGGCCCATTGCAGCGCAATTACGCCACGCAAGTACACTGTGTGAACATACCCTATGGTGCAATAGGCTTTATTTATTACAACTGTCTAACAGTAATAATATGTTCACACAGCGTAATCCCGGCGTACAGCGGCGCGTACTGTGCACACCACTATACGTCAGGTGTTTTAGAAGTACGTACTTCTAAAGCGCTTTGTGCCGGGTCTCATTCACTCTCGTTTTTCCCTGCTGCGTAAGCCAGGGAAAATGGCAGGTAATCGTAGCTCTCAATGAGAGCAATTAATTACTGTATTTGCCAGCTGTACTTTGGGCGTACTGCAGAGCAATTACGCCCCAAAATACGCCATGTGAACATACGCTAAGGTTGTGTACAGACAGCGTATTTGCGGGGCGTACTTTGGCACGCAATTTCACGTAAGTATGCCCCGCAAATACGGTAAAGTCAATTAACAAATCTAGCAGTGCTTGAGTGCTGTGTAAAATCATTCAGACAAGGGTGAATTTTCCAATTTTATGACTCAGCGCGTAATGTACGCCTGTAAAAAGAAGTGACTTGTGAGCTGAGAAATAGAAAACTATACGAGGCAGAAAGCTGCCACATGTTGAAACAGCGCTACTGAAGACGCATTGTGGCGTGAACCTGTGTGCGCAGCAATACACCGTCTGAACATACCTTAATGGTATGTTCACATGACGTATTGCATATTTGTGTGCAGATGTCTGGCTCGGTTAAGCGGAGTTGGTGCCTGTGGAGGAGATATTGCAATCCCTTCGTAGTATATAGCACTCATAAATATTTCAATGTGATTTTGTATTTATCAAAAATTCAGGTAGCAATACAGTGACAACATAGGGTATGTTCATACGGCTTATTTTTAAGCGTATTTGCGCATGCATTTTGCCATGTATTGCGCTTTATACGTTTCAAAAATGCGTGCCGCAATTACAGTAAATCATAGCTCTCATAGAGGCTATGAATTACGTGTCGTCTCCCTGGGCATATAATACCATCGTATTGTACACCCGGGGAGAGAATTGATGTCAGTTGTTCTTGGCGCCGCTGACAAGGCAATGTGCCCCCCCCCTCTCCCCGTGCTTTGAAAGTACGCGATGAACAGTGCGTGGTTCTAAAGCACACGGTGTATTGGGACTCGTACTGTACGCCCCACAATAAGCCGTATGAACATACCCATATAGTGCAAAAAATGGTTTGGGTTCAGATCCAAAGTCCTGCAAAATATGCGTCTCACACTTGTGTGACTGACCGCATGTATTTTACATAGTGAATTAATGAAGAATGCTCTGAACATTGTTTGAAGAGTATTTTGCTGTGTATTTCAGTGCAAATTCATGCCTATACACACCGTGTGAACATTCCCTATCACTATCCACATTTCTGAGAAATATTTGAGTGCTGTGGATTTTCTTCCCACATGATGTATTGCGGCAAGTACCAGTGCGTGCCACAATACACCTGCTGTTGAAAGTACGCTCTGTCCAGCCCAGCCTCCTATTTGTTTGGTTTTCCCCTGCATGTAATCGCCCACAAAAAGTGACATGCGGGTCTACACGCTCAATGAGTGCTATGATTTGACCATATTTGCGGCGCCCACGTTGGCCGCATTGCAGCATAATTACGCCCAAAGGTACATCGTGTGAACTACACTGTGTTGCCCATAGCAACCAATCAGAGCTCAGCTTTCGTTTTTCCAGAGCAGGGTAACAAGATGAAAGCTGGGCTGTGATTGGTTGTATTGACCTATTCAGGGCCTACGTTGGGCGCATTGCAGGTACGTCGTGTGAACTACACTGTGGTGCCCATAACAACCAATCACAGCTCAGCTTTTGTTTTCCAGAGCAGGGTAACAAGATGAAAGCTGAGCTGTGATTGGTTGTATTGACCTATGCAGGGCCTACGTTGGGCGCATTGCAGGTACGTCGTGTGAACTACACTGTGGTGCCCATAGCAACCAATCAGAGCTCAGCTTTTGTTTTTCCAGAGCAGGGTAACCAGATGAAAGCTGAGCTGTGATTGTTGTATTGACCTATGCAGGGCCTACGTTGGGCGCATTGCAGGTACGTCGTGTGAACTACACTATGGTGCCCATAGCAACCAATCAGAGCTCAGCTTTTGTTTTTCCAGAGCAGAGTAACAAGATGAAAGCTGAGCTGTGATTGGTTGTATTGACCTATGCAGGGCCTACGTTGGGCGCATTGCAGGTACGTCGTGTGAACTACACTGTGGTGCCCATAGCAACCAATCAGAGCTCAGCTTTTGTTTTTCCAGAGCAGGGTAACCAGATGAAAGCTGAGCTGTGATTGGTTGTATTGACCTATGCAGGGCCTGTGTTGGGCGCATTGCAGGTACGTCGTGTGAACTACACTGTGGTGCCCATAGCAACCAATCAGAGCTCAGCTTTTGTTTTTCCAGAGCAGGGTAACAAGATGAAAGCTGAGCTGTGATTGGTTGTATTGACCTATGCAGGGCCTGCGTTGGGCGCATTGCAGGTACGTCGTGTGAACTACACTGTGGTGCCCATAGCAACCAATCAGAGCTCAGCTTTTGTTTTTCCAGAGCAGGGTAACCAGATGAAAGCTGAGCTGTGATTGTTGTATTGACCTATGCAGGGCCTACGTTGGGCGCATTGCAGGTACGTCGTGTGAACTACACTGTGGTGCCCATAGCAACCAATCAGAGCTCAGCTTTTGTTTTTCCAGAGCAGGGTAACAAGATGAAAGCTGAGCTGTGATTGGTTGTATTGACCTATGCAGGGCCTACGTTGGGCGCATTGCAGGTACGTCGTGTGAACTACACTGTGGTGCCCATAGCAACCAATCAGAGCTCAGCTTTTGTTTTTCCAGAGCAGGGTAACCAGATGAAAGCTGAGCTGTGATTGGTTGTATTGACCTATGCAGGGCCTACGTTGGGCGCATTGCAGGTACGTCGTGTGAACTACACTGTGGTGCCCATAGCAACCAATCAGAGCTCAGCTTTTGTTTTTCCAGAGCAGGGTAACCAGATGAAAGCTGAGCTGTGATTGGTTGTATTGACCTATGCAGGGCCTACGTTGGGCGCATTGCAGGTACGTCGTGTGAACTACACTGTGGTGCCCATAGCAACCAATCAGAGCTCAGCTTTTGTTTTTCCAGAGCAGGGTAACGACACGAAAGCTGAGCGGTGATTGGTTGCTATGGGTAACAGAGCGCTGTACCGTTTGGCTAGCGGAGGCCCATTGTATGTTTGCACACAGCTTGTAGCGTGCACCCCGTTAGACCTGCACGGCCCCACATGCCTCCATGGTGTGTGACATAGCAGGCGGGTGAGCCGCTCAGGTGCCCGTCCTATCACACAATGTCTAGGTGACACACAGGAGAGCTCTCGCCCACTCCTCTCCGCCTCCTGCTCTCGCTGCGCGCCCCCGCCTCTCCAGTGCGCGTCCCCGTTCTCCATGCTCGGTCCCCACTGTTTTCCGTCTTCGGTGTCGCCGTACGATCACAGCTGATCGGCGACACTGTCGTTGTCCTCCGTGTTCCCCCAGCGACAGAGCCGTTCTCCCGCACGCCGCCCCGCGCCGCGCCACTTCCCTGACAGCAGAAGCGGCCGTCGATCGGTGGCTTCGTCCCTTCCCCTGGACCCGATTCCGTCCGTGGAGGAACCCCCACCCGGAGCAAATATTCCGGAGAAAAAGAGACTCCCGGAGAGGACTGCTGCGGAGATGGAGGCGGTGGGGCCCGGTAAGTGCTGCCTTCTGTGCCCGGTATAGGCCCGGAGAGCTCGGGGTGGCTAGGCCTCACCTGAGGCAGGTCGGATTGGAGCGTGAGATACGGATGGGGGCGCTAGTCACCCTGGAGGGCACGATCGGCCGCCTGTGTGTCCCCGATCGGGGCAGCCCGTGCGCTCCGGGGGGGATCGTGCGCGGTGGGCAGTTAAAGGGACGAGCCCTGTAGTAGAGGCTGCCAGCCTGGGCACTGCTGACACCTTTATGTGCCCATGCAGGGAGGTGAGGGGAGAGCAGACCCCCCTGGCCATTGTGATAACACACCTTACATTGCTCAATAGTAGTGAGCGTGCTTCCCCGGGAACTTCCTGGTGGCTGAGCCCTCCCTCGCTTGCCACAGGATTCTGCTCAGATCATGGAAGAGTGAATGGGGAGAAGGAGCACCCAGCCATGGTCACTCAGCTCACCCTTAATCAATGTCACCCGTCATTGATTTGTTTACATGTGGAATCCAATAGGGTTAGCTGGGGCCAAGCCATGTCCACAAGTGAGTCTGCCATCATATGGACCTGGCATTAGGAAAGCAGTTAGTCTTGTCCATATGGTGAGCAGGATCTGACTGAGCCACAGGAGACCAGGGGAGTCCCTGGTAGGGCCCTGCGAATACCAGGACTGGGGCTGCTTTTCCAGAAAGAGAGACATGTGCAGTCATGTATAGTTACTATAGAACGGGGCCCCAAGAATCAACACCACTGGTGGGCCCCAGGCGCCCAAGTCCAGTAGTTGTGTGATGGACAAGGGCAGCTTAAAGGGGTTTTCCAAGACTTTTAAAAACCTCCCACTACGCTTAAATAGAAAAGTAACCCATACTTACCTCTCCTATCATCACCATTCCAGTGTCTCCCTCCTGCCCCCCAACCGTCACTGATGAGGCCACGTTCATGGATCACATGATGCTGCAGCCAATCACTGACCTCTGTGCTCACATGCTGTACATGGAGACATGTGACTATTAGGCAATGTTACTTGCTCGGAACAACTAAACGAAGTTCTTCACATAGGTTGGAAGGGGCTATATATTGAAGCGCTGAAGAATGGAGAATACTGGGTCTACCTCAACATGAAGTTGAGAAATTATTTATTTAGTTATGTACAGCCGAAATCGGTATTAGGCAATGTTCACACGGCTTATTGACGACGTAATTGCGGGGACGGATCTTGCCTCGCAATTACGCCGGCAGCCACGCAGCGGGGCGGGGGAGTAGCTCGCCGCCCCCATAAACTGTCATTATCTACGGAGCATACGCGCCGTTAATAATGTGCATGTCACTTTCTCCCCCCGCGGCGGATTTGCCGAGCGGAGAGGAGCGACGGAATCCATAGTTCTCTATGACAACTGTGGATTACCGTAGTTACTGGGATGGATTGGCGCCGTACTGCAGCACAAATACGGGGCGCAGTACGGCTCCAATCAGTCCCAGAATAAGCCGTGTGAACGAGGCCTTAAGGTCAGAGCGCTGCTAGAGCTCCAATGCTCCACCCCCAGGTCCCTCACTGATGATGTCATGTTCATGGATCACATGATGCTGCAGCCAATCACTGACCTCTGTGGGCACATGCTATACATCAGGCATCCTCAAACTGCGGCCCTCCAGCTGTTGGGAAACTACAATACCCATCATTCCCACTGCTATAGATTATATAAATGCATGATGGGCGTTGTAGTTTCCCAACAGCTGGAGGGCCGCAGTTTGAGGATGCCTGTTATACATGCAGGCATGTGACTATAAAGCTATGTTCACACAGCGTCTTTTAGGATGTATTTTGGAGCATAATGCGCTGCAATGCACACAGAGCTATGATTAGACTTTGTGGTAAAAATATTTACATTTATTTTGTAGGGTTTATAATAAAGGTAACATGCAAGAAAAAGAGGTTATATTAAGACAAGGTATGTGAAAAACAGAAACTAAACAACCAACACGTTTTGAACGCTAAACGTTCTTACTCATGGTTTAATCGTACAAAATACATTTTGATATTTTTACCACAAAGTCTATTGCAGACTTATACATTTTCTACTGTTTATCATGGCTGCAAGGTCCAGCACAGCGATGGTGATCTGTTCACTATTTTCCTGGTTAAAGAGCTATAATTACCTGCTGTCTTCTCCGCCGCATATTGAACCTCGGCAGAAAGAAGTTACGTCACATCTTTCAGGCATATACGCGGCAGGGATAATGAAAGTGAATGGGGCCGGCTGTAGAAGAGTGTGCTGATAGCACAGCTATCCGCAAGATGCCGTCGTGTGAACATACCCTAAGGCCTCGGTCACACGGCTGATTTGTGCACGGATTTCAGCCGTACTGCGCGCCGTATTTGCGCTGCAGTACGGCTAAAATCCGTTCCAGTCATTATGGTAATCCACAGTTCTCATAGAGCACTGTGGATTCCGTCTCCTCTACCCGCTCGGCGAATACGCCGCGGGGGGAGAAAGTGACGTGAATTATTTACGGCGTGTACGCGCCGTGAATAATGACTATCTATGGGGCCGGCCCCCCGCTGCACGGCAGGCGGCGTAATTGCGGACCAAATCCGTCCCCGCAATTACGTCGGCTATAAGCCGTGTGAACTGGCCCTTAATCTCAGAGCGCTGCCAGAGCTCCATTGTTCGCCCCCCTGTTCCCTCACTGATGATGTCACGTTCATGGATCACATGATGCTGCAGCCAATCACTGACCTCTGTGGTCACATGCTGTCCATGCAGGCACATGACTGCTGAGGCCAGAGATTTCCTACAGCATCATGTGACCTACGAACGTGATGTCATCAATTAGGGATTGGGGGTGGAGGAAAGGGGACGTCAGCTCTTTCAGCGCTGGAACGGCGGTGAGGTAAGTATGAGTTAATTGTCTATTTAAGCATAGGGAGGTTTTTGAAGTCTTGAAAGCACCCTTTAAATATACACAAACAGAAAATCAACATTCCAGCAATTCTTCCTTTCTCATGCAGTTAAAACTGAGAATTATGTCTTTGGTATGAATCTCTGGAGCTCAGACACATCTGTCCCCCATCCGTTAGGTGTCTTAGGGTATGTTCACACGATGTACTGCGGTGAGTCTAAGTACGTGCCGCAGTGCATCATGTCTTTCAGGAGCTCGCGCTAATACGTGCGTACTGCTGTGGCGCGGGGAGGGGCAGCAGCCGCCGACCCCATAGACATGTATTACTCGCGGCGCGTATTCGCCGCAAGTAATTGACATGGCACTTATCTCCCTGTGTGTATGATACGATCATATTGTACTAGCAGGGAGAGGAGGTGTTCTCTATGAGAACTATGGATTACCGTAATTTCGGCGCGCATCTCGTCCGTATTAGAGTGCAAATACGCGGCAACGTGCGACGCAATTATGCCGTGTGAACATAGCCTTACTGTAAGACAACTGGCTGCAGCAGGAGCCTCCCCCCTCTGCCCTATCTATAGTTGCATGAAATAATAATCTCTATATTGCGCCAGCATATTTCACAGCACATTACAATGCAGAGGGTATAAGTACAGACAAAAAACTTTACATAGTAAAAATCTATTAACATATCCGACACAAGGTGTGAGGGCCCTGCTCCCAAGAGCTTGCAATCATGTAGGTGCATACATATTAAACCCTGCCTCTTAGCCAAGTATTTTCCTTCTCCAACAAATTAAAGTAATAAGGAAGAAATGAGCCCATGTGTGTCTTGCAGAGTTTCTACAAGGTTGTTTATTCCAATAGTATCTAAAAAAAAACAAAAAAACTCTGGCTAAATGTTACACTTAGGGTAAGTTCACATATGATGCTGTTTTTCAGCGTCCAAAACAGCATCAAAACCTCACCTGAAACATGCTTCGTCAGAGGAGGTTTTCACCCATACAAATTAATAGCCAGGGCAAGAACTGCGCCGAAAAAAAGGCTTCTAAAACGTGCCGAGGTTTTGAAACTTTCCATTGATTTTCGGCGTTGAAAAAGCTTCAAGAACTGACATGACGCTTCTTTTTCAGTGCCCAAAACGGCTTCCTAAGAAGCGCCTAAAACGCACATAAAACTCGTCGTGTGTGAACTACAACGCTGTTTTACATAGGACTCCATGAAAATGAACTGAGGTGGAGGCTTTTTTGATGCTGTCTTGGGAGCAGAAACGCTCTGAAAACAGCATCCAGGCCAGGGTGAGAAGAAAAAAAATTGCCTACATTTCCACTAGTGCTCCAGGATTTCCCCAGGGACCTGACCCTCACTCCCACTTAACTTCTGGATTCTTACCCCGACACACAGGTGAGGCTCGCACTTCATTGTAAGGCCTGGCTTACATCTGCGTCGTTAGTTTCTTCAGAACTGACAGACAAGTTAGCGCCGCATGCAGCGCTATTTGTTCCAATGAAACGACTGACATCAAAGCGGAGCCCCAACGGACCCCATTGTAGTCACTGGGGTCAATCAAGAGTTGTTGGTATCCGTTGTAAGACTCTTCTGGTTCCACCTCCGCAACAGAGTCTCTGACACAGATGTGAAGCAGGCCTTCGTAAATGGAGCACAAGCCTCTTTGTGCGTTGAGACAAGTACCCAAAATTCTCAAGGTGCTGTTTCACAGAATCACAGGTGGCTTTAGACTCGCACTGTATGGTCAGGCTGTGTATGGTTCTATAGAAGTGATTAACATATTTAGCTCCTCGATAACTAGCTGAGTTTATGAAGACATAAGTACAGGAGATTTAATCTGTTTGAAACAAAGCTACAGAGCTCGAAGGAGTGAAAACGAGTGCCTATCAAAGGTAAACAAGCTAATCTTGTTAGAGATAAAGACTCTGCTCCACCAACCATGGTGGTGTCACACCCTGCTCTCTGTCTATTCAGGAAGGGAGATATGGACAGTAACATAGAGATGCCTGTGTGCACTCGGAGCAAATAAAATCTCTCTTATCTCCTGACCAGGGCAATATCAATAGAACAATGTATTTAGTAAAAGTCTGCATTTACCTTTCCCTTCTTGTTGAAAGCTAATCACTGCAATGAGCAAACTACTTTAAGTATAAGGGTGCTTTCACACGGTGCGTTTTTTTGGATGCGTTTTTTGTGCAACAATGTATATCATTAATTGCTGTACCTTCCTGTACAAAAAACGCATCCAAAAAAACGCACCAAAACCGCACCGTGTGAAAGCACCCTAACTCTTTTACCCAGCCTGGCCCCATTTAACATTAATCTTTCCCTGCTGCACTCCCTTTAATGTTAATCTTATTCCCCCTGAATGTACAGCTGAGGCTTAGTTCACATCACGTTTGACCATACTGCAAAAAGTATATGTTCTAAAGTTGGCGTATTCCAAATATACACTGTTTTGAGCAGACGGTTTTCATCCGTTTTTGCTTCTCTATTGGCAGTCGCCCTTTTTTCCTGCAATGTGATTGGGTAGATTAGTTTCTATTTTTACGATTGATACCAACGTACACGTTTACTAACATGGGCCCATTCACTGGCATACGTTTTCCATTGACATACACTTAATAAAATGGATACTATAATGTATTAGCTTTTGTACAACTTGAAAGAGCGCAGCGCCCCGCCTCTTCCATCTGTCAAAAAAAAAAAAAAAAAGACAGGCTGTGTAAGGTCATGAAATGGATAGACATTTACTGTAGTAATAGAAGTCAGTGTATACATTACCACACACGTTTGGGTAAATGTGTATGTCAGTGGATTGGTGTGAAGTGAACCTAGCCTATGGTCAGTTTTACACAAGTATAATGTGGGTGTGTTTCTGCACTCATATCTTGGCCTCATGACCCAAATTCACAGATTCACAGCAGTCTAAAATGCTGTTAGTTCAGGTTAGGAACTGGGGCTGTAATATGGGTTCAGGAATGTGCTCATATTCTGCTCGACTGAAACTAACCCCATGTATCCAGTGCTGGTGAACTCCTGCCTTGTAACATAGTGCCGCCACATAGATCCTGTGGTACACAGGAATTGGCGCTATTCCATGCAGGCCACATTACCAGGATTTTGAGAAGGGAACCAGAAGAACACCAAGGAGTGCCAATATAAGTATTTGATTGCTATCTGCCAGAAGATGGAACACTTAGGCTATGTTCACACGGCTTAAAATGGGACGTATTTTGGTCCGTAATTACGTGCCGTAGTGCGCAAATTACGGCTGGAATCCGTCCCAGTCATTACGGTAATCCACAGTTCTCATAGAGAACTATGGATTACGTCTCCTCTCCATGCTCGGCGAATACGCCACGGGGGGAGAGAAGTGACATGTGAATTACTAGAGGCATATACGCGCCGCTGGTAATGCAAGTCAATGGGCCGGCGAGGTGCCGCCCCCCTCGCCGTAATTACGCGCCGCAAATAAGCCGTTTGAACATAGCCTAATGATTATCGGTCATGTAGAGAATCCATTTCTGTGTTCCTCTGGTTTCATTTATACGCTTCTGTTCTAAGGGTTTGTTCACACTGTGTTTTTGGGCCGTATTCTAGCCCGTTTAACACACTGGAGTACAGCCCAAAATTGGCCTCAGATCATCTTCAATTCTTCTATGCTGTAAAAGACGCCTTGTTGTTGACACAAAGGGCGACATGTTCCAATACGCAGGCGCCAGTTTTTTGGGGCCAGAAACACTTTTGACGCCATATTTTCAATGTAAATGAACTGTTGTACACCTAAACTAGGCGCATTATACGCCGGGCACGACATATTGTAATGCGGCTAAAAAGACGCATTACATATAGTAGCAATGATAAGCTGTTCTCCTCCATAACGCAATGCGTCTATTGAGGCGCATTACATACACTAGTAATGATACGTTATGCGCCTCCATTACACAATGCGCCTCGATAGGTACATTACATACACTACCAATGATACGCTATTCGCCGCTATTTGCGCAATGCACCATTTTTTTTAGGCGAATGAAGTTTACTATGCAATGTATACCCGATGCCAGATTTTTGAGAGGATCGGACTTTATACTGATTTAATGCGTCTAAAAATTGCAGCGGAGCCGGCAATTTTCGGACATGTCGCCCATGTTGTATTTCACTAGCGTAATTGCGAGCCGTTTTTTGGGCACAGTTACGGTCGTAAAGACAAGTGACATGCAGAGTCTTGAGGTGTTTATGCAAGTAAAACCACCACAGGAAACAAGAATAGGCAGGATTTTTGTACAAACGTTTCAAAATACGCATCTCGTCAGACCTTTTTTGAAGCAGGTTTGGAGGCAGATTTTGAAGGGTAAATTTACTCTGGTAAATGGTGAAAATGCCCTAACTACCATATCTAGACACAGGAGTTTTGTGTATTAATTTCCAATGGACAAATGTGTGATGTAACAGAATGTAACACTGATTCATAGGAAAATCTCTTTACCATGAAGAGAGCTTACTGTAAGCCTATGGACCCTGCCTCTGAGAGAGTGTGACCATTGTGATAACACCTCATCAGTGTGCACCTCCCAGTACTTCTCCAGAATAGTGGGCAACATGAGCATGGAGACGCTTTACATTAAAGGGGTTGTCTCACTACACAAATTGCTTTTTATATTAAAGATCTTGCAAAATCAAGTCACTTTGCAATATACAGTCATATGAAAAAGTTTGGGCACCCCTATTAATCTTAATCATTTTTAGTTCTAAATATTTGGGTGTTTACAACAGCCATTTCAATTTGATATATCTAATAACTGATGGACACAGTAATATTTCCGGATTGAAATGAGGTTTATTGTACTAACACAAAATGTGCAATATGCATTAAACCAAAATTTGACCGGTGAAGAGTATGGGCACCCCAACAGCAAAGTGACTTAATTATTAAATAGATCCTCCTTTTGCAGAAATAACAGCCTCTAGTCGCTTCCTGTAGCTTTTAATCAGTTCCTGGATGAAGGTATTTTTGACCATTCCTCTTTTAACTGAACTTGAATTGTTTTGTAGTTTGATGGTCGCCGAGCATGGACAGTCTGCTTCAAAGTATCCCACAGATGTTCAATGATATTCAGGTCTGGGGACTGGGATGGCCATTCCACAACATTGTAATTTTTCCTCTGCATGAATGCCTGAGTAGATTTGGAGCTGTGTTTGGGATCATTGTCTTGCTGAAATATCCATCCCCGGCGTAACTTCAAATTCATCACTGATTCTTGTACATTATTCTGAAGAATCTGCTGATACTGAGTTGAATCCATGCAACCCTCAACTTTAACAAGATTCCCGTGCCGGCATTTTGGCCACACAGCCCCAAAGCATGATGGAACCTCCACCAAATTTTACAGTGGGTAGCAAGTGTTTTTCTTGGAATGCTGTGTTTTTGGGACGCCATGCATAACGCCTTTTTGAATGACCAAACAACTCAATCTTTGTTTCATCAGTCTACAGGACCTTCTTTCCAAAATGAAGCTGACTTGTCCAAATGTGCTTATGCATACCTCAGGCGACCTGTTTGTGGCGTGCTTTCAGAAACGGCTTCTTTCCCTATCACCCCATACAGCTTCTCCTTGTGCAAAGTGTGCTGTATTGTTGACCGATTGCACAGTGACACCATCTGCAGCGAGATGATGCTGCAGCTCTTGGAGGTGGTCTGTGGATTGTCCTTGACTGTTCTCACCATTCTTCCTTCTCTGCCTTTCTGATATTTTTCTTGGCCTGCCACTTCTGGGCTTAACAAGAACCGTCCCTGTGGTCTTCCATTTCCTTACTATGTTCCTCATAGTGGAAACTGACAGGTTAAATCTCTGAGACAACTTTTTGTATCCTTCCCCTGAACAACTATGTTGAACAATCTTTGTTTTCAGATCATTTGAGAGTTGTTTTGAGGAGCCCATGATGCCACTCTTCACAGGAGATTCAAATAGGAGAACAACTGCAATTGGCCACCTTAAATACCTTTTCTCATCATTGGATACACCTGGCTATGAAGTTCAAAGCTCAGTGAGGTTACAAAACCAATGTTGTGCTTCAGAAAGTCAGTAAAAAGTAGTTAGGAGTATTCAAATCAATAAAATGATTAGGGTACCCAAATTTTTACACCAGTCAAAATTTGGTTTAATGCATATTGCACATTTTGTGTTAGTACAATAAACCTCATTTCAATCCGGAAATATTACTGTGTCCATCAGTTATTAGATATATCAAATTGAAATTGCTGTTGCAAACACCCAAATATTTAGAACTAATAATGATTAAGATGAATAGGGGTGCCCAAACTTTTTCATATGACTGTATGTCCATTAACAGTGTCCTACCAATTCCTAGATATCCCCTCTTGTATGGGCTGCATCAGCTCCTCAGGTCACTATAGCTACAGACCTGTTTGATCTCTCCTGATAGGCTGACAGCACTGGTTGCTGTAGCTACAGACCTGGCTTCTACTGCAACCTAGTAGAAGCCAGTAAATACGCCCCTGAATTCAAAATGAAACCAAGAAAACAGGACAAATTAATGTAGTGAGACAAGCCCTTTAAGGGTATGTACACATGGCGTGTTGGATCTGTTTTCTGATCCGAAAAACACATTTAACAGCTGCGTCAATCGCATCCAACACACAGGTGCGTTTTTGGCTGCACCAGGATCGCACCCTGTAGTTTTAAATAGGTGGCTGCTGCGTCTCTCAGATCCAGAATTGACAATTCTTTGAACGGATCCGGAAGACGTATGTAAACACGCATCGGTGATCACTCGTCTGACCGCTGATGCGTGTTTTACATTCAAATCAATATAAATCACACTGCACATTGTTAGATGCGGGTTTGGGTCCATTTAAGGTCCAAAACACAGATCCAAACACGCATCTATAAACGGATCCAAAATCAGATAGAACACGGCGTATGAACATACCCTAATACTTTGGCAATGGCATGGATGGAAACTTCTTAAAGAGGTATTCCAGCATTTGGACAAAAATCTTAAAGGTGTTTTCTCACCACACTCTTTCACTGAGTGTTAAAGGTTTTGTACTCACTCTGTTTCCTCAGGCTGTGGGTGGTTCTACTGCAGTAATTAGCAAATTACTTCTAGTGAGCCTTAACTCTGACAGTGCAGAAGATTGTTATCTCTAAGGCCATGTTCACACGGCTTATTCTGGGACGTAATTCAGTCCGTAATTACGCGCCGAAGTGCGCCAATTACGGGCTGAATCCGTCCCAGTAACTACGGTAATGCACAGTTCTCATAACTATGCATTACGTCTCCTCTTTGCAAAAAAGGTTGATGCGGCAATTCAGGATCCAAGGCCAGTTAAAATTGCAAAATTTTATTTATAAACAGTGTAAAAACACTATGATCCAAACAAGGACATCTCCCCCAAAAAGAAGAGGCCAAGAATAGACCTACGCGTTTCGGGTGCTCAGGGCACCCTTAATCATAGTACTATATACCCATAAAAACATTCTTTATATACTATAAACAATTATTAACAAATAGCTTACCTGGGATGCACTGATTGAACACGCCAATCTCACTTCCGGACCTCGCGCATAAACCGGAACTACGTCACGGACCGGCGCAGTGAGATACACAGTGCGAGAATGGGCACTGGCAAAGCTCCGGAATGGACATGCGCAATGAGAAATAAGATTCTATACGATGCAGGTCCATAACCTGAGCTAGAATGATATATAAACAATCAGATGTAGGCGTGCGCAAACAGGCAAACCAGGAAAGGAAGAGAGGGGTTACATATTGGCCATAGTTGTTGTAATACAAAAGAAACCCTAATGAGAAGCCTTAATAGATGAATGAATATTAATAATGGAACATAATTTCTCTTCTATAGTTGAGTCCTTTTGGTTGTGTAGTATTTAACGTTAGAATCCAAAAGGCTTCTCTGTCGTGTAAAATATTTTCAATATTGCCACCTCTAGAAGGATTGACAATTTTCTCAATCCCTATGACCTTTAAACCAGTATAGCTGTTAGCATGCATGTCTCTGAAGTGTTGAGATAAGCTGGACCTATTTCTAGTAGTGGTATTAGTGATGTCATTGACATGTTCCAGAAACCTGGTTTTCAGCTTACGAGTAGTACTCCCTACATAAAATAGATGACAGGCTGTGCACATAGCCAAATACACCACACATTGAGAGTTACAATTAATAAACTGTTTGATCAGAAATTTTTGAGAATTCTCACTGTTATAAAACTCTCTAGTTTTAATAGCAAAACTACAGGTTCTACACCTGTTGGAGCCACATTTGAAAAAACCCTTATCAGTTAGCCAAGTGGCCTTCTGGGTGTTACCGGTAATATAGCTCGGAGATAACAAATTTCCCAATGTTTTGGGTCTACGAGTGACCACTCTACAACCATTTGCCAATATGGATCGCAATATAGGATCCTGATTAAGGACAGGTAAATTTTTCAAAAAAATATTCCTGATGGATCCTCTGCCTGCTCGGCGAATCCGCCGGGCGGGGAGATAATTGACATGTCACTTTCTAGCGGCGTATACGCGCCGCTCGCAATGACTGTCTATGGGTCGGCGAAGTGCTGGCCCCCCGCTCCCGCCCCGGCCACTCGGCGTTACTCCGGGGCGTAATTACGCCCCGCAGTTAAGCCGTGTGAACATAGCCTAACAAGATTACAGATAAAGCCATGCTTTTCAGTCTTTACTGCACATATACATTTTGTTTAGTGAAGCTAATCTTGTTAGATATAATTAGTTTACTTCGCTCTCAGTCCATCAGTGGGATGACGTCCACTTCCTGCTCTCAGTTAATCAGATACCACGCCCGTCTGGTATGCAGGTAACCATAGAAACCTGTGTGCACCTCAGAGTACATAAAAAATGCTCTTATCTAATTTCTAAAGTAAAATCTATTGACCAATATATTTAGAAAAAGTCTTCATTTTACTGGCCCTTTGTAGTGTTCTGTAGGGTCATTACACATAAAGCAACAGTGTAACACTAATTGTACATCCCAAACCTGTATAACTGACTTCTACTCAGTGCGGCAAGTATTGACTTGGCTTTAGCAGCAGCTCTTGTGGGAGGCAGATTACAGTTCCCATCATGCATTGCCAACATTTATTCCAGGCCTTTCTCTCCCTGTACTCCCATGAATGCTGAGGAGTAAGGGTATGTTCACATGGCTGATTTGGGCACTGGTTACAGCCGTGATTAGACACAGATTCCACCCCTAAAACTGCGTCAAAAATGACTAAAAAAAAAAAAAACCTAAATTAATTTTCATTGAAATCTATGTTAAACCTTGTCGTAGTTCACACACGCTGGTTTTTATGTACGTTTTACTCACTTATTTAAATAAGGGACATGTCAATTCTCGTTTTCCACAAGTAAAATGGCTAGAGAACTTCAAAACCTCGCCCATAAGCGTAACATGTTTTTGATGCAGTTTGATCTGCGGCCAAAAATTGCCTTGACAAGTAATTTGTAGGGTGTTTCAGAAAGAAAACACAGCTGAAAACCTACGTTGGGAACCACATGGAAAAAACCTTGTCTGTATATGAGCCGTTTCCAGTATTTGAAGCTGATTTTGAGGCTGAAAAATCAGTGTTCAAGTGAGCCGTGTGAACATACCCTAGGTCTCCACCTTCTTGTCCGTCTTAGGTTGTGCTCCCTCAGTGCTTAGCCCTCAATTTGTACCTAGTTACATCCCCTACTGCTTCATAGGTAAACAGCTGTTCTTCCTAGTGCTGAAACTGAGCTACAGGTCGTATCCCTTGGCAACAAGATATAAACATGACTTTGAGCCATGGGATTATTTAGGAAACTGCTAAAAATATTCAATGACCATATATTGACTTTTTCTACTTTGTACCACACACTTTTAGTAGGAGTCATGTTTTGTATACCGGAATTAAAAAAATTTCTGCAATGGGTAAATGACATTCTTCTGGTGGTTATGATGATATCACTCGCTCATTTATGGCATGCCACCATAACCTCAACTCTTCATATTGCTTAGTGGAAGCTTCTGCTCAGGAACACTACTTGATTATGTCAGGATTGTGGACACTTTTAAGCAGAGGGAACCACTCAAGTGTTTAAAAATAGCTTTGAGCAGTGCATTTAGATGGCCGCTTGGGAAGAGCTTCCTGATTCGTCCCTGCAAGCAGCCAAGTTAAGGAATACTCATGTGAACAGGTGGCTAAAATAGCACACAGCTGCCAAGAAGCCAGTTCGCTCCACGCTTGTTAAGCCACATGTTTTCAGTAGGTTGTGAACATGATTCATGAATACATTTTGTTTGTTTCCTGGCAGATAAGGTCTCTTCTCTTATTAGGTGGCCTGAGGTTTTTGTTTTTTTGATCAAGTATTTTCTATTGTTAGAAATTTTTACAATACACAACACCCCCCCCCCCCCCCCCGTACCCACCCACGTACAAAAAAATACCATTAGGCCCCGTTCACACGGCTTATTTGCCGACGGATTGGCGCCGTATTCCGCGGCGGATTTGCGCTTCAATACGGCGCCAATCCGTCGGAGTCATTACGGTAATCCACTGCTCTCATAGAGAACAGTGGATTCCGTACGCTCCTCCCCGCTCGGCAAATCCGCCGCGGGGGGAGAAAGTGACATGCACATTATTTACGGCGCGGACGCGCCGTAAACAATGCATTGTCTATGGGGCCGGGAGCGGCGCCCCCGCCGCGCTCCGGCCCCGCCCCCGTCCCGCCCCTTATTCACGCGGATTTGTGCGCTCAATACGGCGCACAAATCCGTCGGGAATAAGCCGTGTGAACACGGCCTTACACTTCAAGTTTCCCAAATCGACAAAAAAATGAGTACTCATATCACCCAAACTTTAGTGCTCCCATCATATTAAGACAATTGACTAATAGTTGACAATTGGCTAATACAAATTGTGTGATAACAACGTAATGCTACATACAATGCCTCACCATCCAAGAGAGGAGAGCTTATATCACACAATATTTTCTTAGCTAATGAGTCCCAAGAACAGTTATATTCTTAAAGTGGAGTTTAAAGATTTCTTAGAACACTATAAACAGCATTTATATTGAACAGTAAAGCTATTCCACTATATTCATGTATTTCTTTTCTTTTGCCTCCTCATTCATCTATCATAAGATCCACTTTTTGCAGTGAAACTTCCTGCTTGTGGGAGTGTCAGTAGTTCTCCAGTATCTGTTTCCTACAACTCCCAGATTGCATTGCAATCTAGGACTTCCCTCACTGCTAGACGTTGTGCTGACATTAGGGTGTAATCCCCCAGCTCTGTACTTGCTGTCATGAGAATGATGATACTTAGGAATCATGAGTCACTGTGTAAACTGCACAGAGCTGCAATCATCATTTTCATCAGTTTCACAACAAACCCCCAGCTCTGAACTGCTTTCTTCTGATCCCAGTACTGTAAGTAAGTTGTGCCAGCAGGACTCAGAGATAAACAAACAGTTCCCACTCCCCTGTAATTACCCTAATGTAATTCTGTTCACATGCAAACTACAGGCTGGAAAGAGTGAATGCAGCCAGATCATTCTCTGCTCAGGTCACACCCACTACAGGGGAGTGCTTCTGAGCTGAGCCTGGCTTCAAAGCACATCCACTGAGTGATGACAAAACATTCATTGAGGCCATGTGATCATTGAACATCAGGTGGTTTGCAGGGGATATGGGAATGGGAAGACACGGCTCTTTGCCTGGTTCTGTACAGCAGGACAGGTAAATAATTTTTAAGAAGTATGAATTACAAAGTTTAATATAATACAGTTGTGAGCCCTATAACAAATAAAAAGATAGTCCCGGAGAACCCTTTAACTATATATATATTTTTATTTATTTATTTATTTATTTATTATTAAGCCAGTTACCCACAGTTTTTCAATTTTGAAGAGTTTATCCTTTTTCAAATCCTTTTCTGAGGTGAGACCTGCCTAAGTTTTCTTAATTTTAACATTTACATGGTACATCTACCTAGAGAGCTATGATTACCTGCCGTCTTCCCGAATTGAACGCCGGGGGAAAAGAAGTGACGCCACTTTTTTCTGGCGTATACGCGGCAGGGATAATGAAAGTGAATGGGGCCGGCCGTGGGCCACTCCCCTTCCCCCGGCGCTAATCTGCTGATTATCGTAGATTACATGCCTCAATCATCCAAACCTCCCATGTCTGTCTCCAAGATTTCACACCTGCTGCACCAGCTCTCTGGAACAGACTACCCAGTGTGATCAGGCATGCTCATAACCCTCATCGTTTTAAGCGCATCCTTAGAATACATCTTCTTAGGAAGGCCTACCAAGATCCTTAATTGTCACACACACTTCTTAGGGTATGTTCACACGGCCTATTTAGCCGCATATTTCGGCACGCATTTCGCCGCGTATTGCACATTATACACAGCGAATTGCGCACCACAATTACGGTAATTCATAGCTCTCATAAAGAGCTATGGATTACGCGTTGTCCCCCCGCGCGTACAATACGATCATATTGCACGTGCGGGGGGAGAATTGACATGTCTATTGTTAGCGGCGATTACGTGCCGCTGACAATGCATGCTTATGCGGCCGGCGCCCGGCAGGCTCCCCCGTGCTTTGGAATTACAAAACACGCGCCGTATAGTACGTGTCGCAATAAGCCTTACACTTGGGCACTCACAGGCACTTATCTGTATGTAGATATACTGTCTGGGCGGCAGGTTCATCCACTTTTCATGCAAACCACCCCATATTTATGAAACAAGGCTGGACCATTGTAAACTAAGCACGTCTCACCCTTCATCTCACCCATATACCTTCATAGATTGTAAGCTCTTGCGAGCAGGGCCCTCACACCTTTTATCTATAAGTAGTTTTTTTTTACTGTGTAGTGTTTGTCTTTTTTTCTGTACCTATACCCTCTACATTGTAAAGTGCTGCGGAATATGTTGGTAATTTGAATAAAGGATCAACAAGATGCTGCACGCAACCAGAACTATAGCAATAAAAAAACTACAGCTCACCCCACAAGTGCTCGTTTCACTGTGGATAATGACACAATCTTACCAGCGAAAAACCCCAGAATTTTGGCAATTTTGTTCTGTAGACGTTCATCATGTGGGATAAATAATATTATTTTAATAGATCAGACTTTTACAGATTTAACAATACCAGTTATGTTAAATTTGTTTTTTATTTGTCTTTTAATTGTAAAATAGTAAAAAAGGGGGGTCTTTTGAACCTTTTTTTTTTTTTTAAACTGATTTATTGGTTGGGTGCAGACAAGAGATGGTGTACAGGAGATCAGGAACCCTTGAGGGGCTAAATGTAAAATAAAAAGTTTTAAAAGTTACACATAATTGGTATTGCAGTGTCCGTAACAGTCTAATCTAACGTAGAACATAATTTATCCCATACTCTGAGCACTGTGGAAAAATTTTTATTTTATTTTGCTCATTTCATAGACCCTAAAAACTGGCCTAAAAAGTGATCAAAAAGTTGTTTGTATGCCAAAATGTAACCAATAAAAAGTACACTTCAGTTCACAAAAAATGCACCTTCACTCAGGTCTATAGGTGGAAGTATGAAAAAGTTATTGGTCGCAGAAAATGGCGCTGCAGCACAAATTTAAGACATAGGGCGGCAGGTATAAACGGGGCTGTGCCAGAAGTCTGATGTATTTTCAGCCCAACATCAGGCGCAGCCCTGTTCGCATTAGTGTAATGCCTCCCATACGCCTGTATGGGGCGCATTACAGAGTGCCCACATCACCTTGTAATGCACCTGATTTCTGAGGGTGTGCGGGAGGAAGGGCAGACTAGAACTGTACGAAGCTATAGATTTATATTTTCGCTATGGAATTTCTCGGCGCATTACTGCTGGAACAAGTAAACCACTTTCAAAGTGATATACCTGAGCCAGAAATGTCGTGTTAGCGATAGAATGCGCCTGATTTATAACCCGCAGTAGACTGGGTTCATAAATCGGGCACATTCTATGCCAGTATAATGTGCATGCAATTTGCCGTTTAAACACCAAATTTCATACGTGCCACCCATAATGTTTGTATTTTTTTAACGTACTAAAACGTAACAAAAACTCTACATATTTGGTATTGCCGGAAACGTATCAACCTGCAAACTACAGATAACACATCACTTATACTGAAGAATGCACAGCATAAAAACAAAACCCCTGCAAAAATGGCTCAACTATGTTGTTTTTTTTCCCCACACTTCACCCCACTTATTCAGTTTCCCAATATGTTTTATGATATGGTAAGTGACATCATTTAAAGTTACAGCTTGTTCGGCAAAAACACAAGCCCTCTATACCATGTAGATGAAAAAATAAAAGTTATAGGTTTTTGACTTGGAGATTATATATATATCGTGTATGTTGTATAATATATAATAATATAATACATATATTAATATATATATAATATATATACACATACACACACATATAAAGTTGACACCAGAAATTTACTTACACTATATAAAAAGACACATATGCATGTTTTTCTCACTGTCTGCCATGAAATCTGAATAAACCTTACCCGTTCTAAGTCAGTTAGGATTACCAAAATTATTTATATTTGCCAAATGCCAGAATAATGAGAGAGAGGATTTTTAAGGCATTTTTATTACTTTCAGCAAAGTCAAAAGTTTACATACATTAGGATTACTATGCCTTTAAACAATTTGGGACAACCCATATGACGATATCATATCTTTGGAAGCTTCTGATAGGTTTATTGGCAACAAAGGAACAGGAACAAAGACCTACATTTTTGGAGACATGTCTTGTGCTCTGATGAAACAAAAATTTAACTATTTGACCATAATGACCATTGTTATATCTGGATGAAAAAGGGAGAAGCTTGGAAACCTGGCAGCATCATGTTGTGGGGTTGTTTTGCTGCAGGAGGGACTGATGCACTTCACAAAATAGATGGCATCATGAGGAAAGAAGATTATGTGGCAATACTGAAGCAACTTTTCAAGACATCAGTCAGGAAGTTAAAGCTTTGGCAGAAATGAGTCTTCAAAATGGACAATGACCTGAAGCATACTGCCAAACTGGTTACAAAGTGGCTTAAGGATAACCAAGTCAATGTTTTGGAGTGGTCATCACTAAGCCCTGATCTCAATCCTATTGAAAATTTATGGGCAAAGCTGAAAAGGAAGGTGCGAGCCAGATAACCTACAAACATGGCTCAGTTACTCCAGTTCTGTCAGGAAGAATGAGCCGTTTGGCTCCAAGCAGTGATGTAAGTAGATTCATGTGATTGCTGCAGCAGTGATGTCACTATTAAGAAGTACGGAAATTTAAAAAAAGACTAGGGAAACGCAGTGCTGAAACTGGGAACTGGTGGAATGCAAGTATAAGTATGTTTAAATGGGGATCTAAGAGCTGAGCATTAGTTTTTTTTAAGAAACGGACAAACCCATAAAGCCTTCTAACATCCTAATTCACAGAGTATTTTTTATCCCTACATGAAATCTTTAGGATTAATCACTATCACAGAAAAGAAAAAGCTCAATTAAAAAATCACTTTTAATTATTACATTAAAAATACAGGATTCTGACCCTAAATCATTATCAGCAAAAAACAAAATTAAGTGACACCAATCCAAAGAATTCCAGGCACAGATCAATTACTTAGATGATAATAAAATCAGGAACTTAAAGGGGTTGTCTCGCTACAATGCTTGTTTTTTAAAGATCTTTAAAAAACAAGCAGCTTTGCAATATATTTTTCAATTACAAATGTCCTACTGATTTTGAGCTAGCCCTTTTTGTATTACTACATCAGCTTCTCAACTCTATAGTAGCCGACCTGGTTGATCCTTATCTTACTGGCTGTCAGGTCTGAATGACTTCCACACCTTTGAAGACAGGTGGGAGCAAGACCCCCTCCCCAAAGAATGCTTCTGTGGTAAAAGGGAGGGGGAGGGAGGACTCTGGCGTCTGTGTCCATGCTGTTTGGGATTAACCCTGTGTGTGCCTGCTTCCTCCTGCTCCTAACAGATAGATGACAGCAGTGACCCGTTCTGTTTTCTAATTAATCATGATATGTCTTTGGAACTGTGACTATACTAATATTATACAGATCAGGGGCATGTGAATACATTAGCTCTCCTGTATTAGTGAGACATCCTGAGTATAGTAACACTTCCCTTGTTGTTGCTGAGATGTGGAGACTTGTAAGCTAAGCGGGATATAGGAACACATGCATCCCCTCTGCTCAATACACACACTTCATATTCCTCTCCCACAAATCCTAATCCCGCCCTCTCCTGTAACAGACCTAGGCAGGCACACACAGGGTGAACTCTGAGAGCAAACCCCCTCCCCCCCCCCGGTATAGAAGTTACGTAGCTGCCTGTGTCTGATGGGAGGGGGGGAGAGGGAGCAGAACAGACAGACCACAAAACACGCCCCTCAGTTCAACATACCAGTGACACTGACAGGCTGAAAGCTCGTAAATAGACATCTCCTTATCAGTTTTGAAGCACTTAAATTTTTCGTCGATAGCTGTTGAAGATTAATCAGGTGTCCTAAAAATAGTCCCTACAATTAACACCTGCAAAGGCAGACTAGTCGCCCCAAAAAGGGCGGCCCCGTCTTCGGTGGCAAGTATTATTATTTGGGATACATCCATCCACCACACACATCTTGTGTGGAAGGTCCTTCTGTATTTTGGTGTCCCCTGAGGAACCTTTAGGATATAGGGGAAACGCGTCGGGACTTTAGGACAGTAAGAGGATCTAATTTTGGGCCCTTATGGTAACTTCTCTTTAGTGTTAAGGAATCTTTGATAGTATGTATCAATAATGACAACGATCTATAAAACATACAGACTTTATTATTTTTTCCAGGACAAATAAGTAGTGTAGGACACATTGCAGGGAGAGCCACCAGTAGGCGGGGCCGTCCTTTTTGGGGCGACTACTCTGTCTTTACATGTGTTTATTGTAGGGACTGTTTTTAGGATACCTGATTTATACAAAGTGTATTATCTTCAACAGCTATCGACGAAATAATCAAGTTCTTCAAAACCGTAAGTTCCTGATTTTATTATCATCTATGTAATTGATCTGTGCCTGGAATTCTTTGGATTGGTGTCCCTTATTTTTTTTTTTTTTTTTTTTTTTGCTGATATTGGTTAAGGACAGAATATTGTATTTTTAATGTATTAATTAAAAGTTATATTTTAAGTGAGCTTCTAACATCCTTTTTTAATATTTTTAAGAAGTTAAAAATTAAATACACAAATAAGGCATTTTTAATTAAATTGTTATTAATCTGTGGAATCCTTTACAAAAACAGAATGGAAACTTTCAAAATTGCAATTTTTTTCCCAAAATTTTCTGTTTGATTTTAACCAAAATGTATACAATATCGTTGAATAAACAGTGCATTTTCATGGTTTACCTAGAGACATGGTATGGATCAAAAAGGACTGGAAAGTACAAAGGAAGGACTTAAAGGGGTTTTGCCAAAAAGTAAGTTCCTTACCTATCAGGCTGATACTTCCCTCTTGAGGCTTGAAAAAAGGGGCGTTGTGTTTCTGTGTTTAAAAAAAACAAGTGCCTCCTCTGTGATGTCATTGCACCACCTCCCATGCACGCTGCTGATATTCAGTCTCTGTAATTGCGTAAACATTGTTTGGGTAATTCACAGGGGATAACTGTATTGAGCACAGGATATAAGACAGCTCTGAGCACAGGAAGCATTTTCTTTCATTTGTTCACAAACTGATGCAGCGGTTGGAGGGCTTGGCAGGGAGCGACCCTCTGCATGTTTACTCAGATAGATTACAATTACAACAAGTGGAATCTCCTATACAAAAGACCAGATCTTTTCTCTCCATCCCTTCGTGAAGCTCATTCATGATTCCCTGCCATCAATAAGAAGTGCAAACAACGCAAGCGCGGCCAGCACAGCTCCTGGTCATGTCTATTGTAAACTGTCAAGAAACTAAGGGCATGTAAGGAAGGCTGTGGATCTCACAAGCTTCACTTTTTTTAATGACATATATTTAGAAAAGTGATTAAATACCCATTTTGAAGGACCCCACGTCAACATTACAGTGGATTGTGGCAACACCCCTTTAAACTTTTCCTTCTTGCAGAATGCCACTTATTTATGGACTGCATAAATGAGTGTCAGTTTTCCAAAAAATACTGTGTAAAACCAGACTCAGAGAAACTTGGTTAAGTAAAAGCTTTCCAGATATACAATATAAAGGGACACATAGCTGTGTCCAGAAGACCAAAATTGTCTGTGCCCCAAAGTGATTAAAGTGGTTTGCTTATCCCAGCTGTTTTGACACCTTCAGGAAATATCCTAAATCTCGGATAGATGTAGGGGCTCACCTCTGGGACTTGCTCCTAGTTTAATGATGGGGTCTCCTGAGCACCTCCCTGGCTCGGTGCCATAGCTGCTAGTAGAGAGATGGGCATATGTGCAGCTTTCTCCATTGACTTCTATTCGAGTTCCTGCTCAGTTGTGTTCGGAAATCAATGGAGAGAACCTTTGCAGCCACCTTATCTTTTATAGTGGTTGTTGCACAAATCAGAATCGGAAGGTGCTGTCTGGTCTGAAGATGGGGTGGGGTCTGCACCTATAAGACAGTTATGCAGGATACGCTATAAATATATTTTCCATGTGTCTCATAAGTGCCACACGGGTGGTACATGGAGCAGGCACGTCGTCTGTTTGGCATTGCAGATGTGTAAACAATGGTTTTGGATACTGTACATATGTTCACATTACTAGAAAACTGACAAACCATGCGGTAGTAAAAATGTAATCGTGTGCTTTTAGTGAGTCACAGACTAAAACTTGCCACCATTTAAAAAAAAACTTGTCATGTTTTTTCCTATTCACTCTTTTCTGCATTTCCCTCCCATGGACAATTTATATATCTGGATCTCACAGCTGTAGCGGGAATAGATCCTGGCAAGAGCAGGCAAACTGATGTCATATGTTGCCATTTTAGATGTTATAAAGTTGTTTTTTTTTTTTGCAGTTAAAGATTAAACAACTGGTATATAAATTAAGTTTCACTTTTTTCTTTTTTAAACCAAGGTCCTCCACCGACCAACCTCTTCCAACCTCCGCGGCGTCCTGGCTTGGGAACTCTCGGAAAGCCAATTAGGCTCCTGGCCAACCATTTCCAGGTCCAAATACCAAAAATTGATGTCTACCATTATGACGTGGACATTAAACCTGAGAAAAGACCCAGAAGAGTAAACAGGTAACAAATATGTTTAGAACTAGAGTGTTGTGGTTTTTCTTATAATACTCCAGAATTTTTATGCTGCAGCTAACATTTCCTTTCCACATATAGGGAGGCGGTTGATACAATGGTGCGGCACTTCAAGATGCAAATATTTGGTGATCGGCAGCCTGGGTATGATGGCAAAAGAAACATGTACACAGCACATCCACTACCAATTGGGAGAGACAGGGTAAGAAATCGTTTTTCCCTTTTATTTTTGTTACCCTGTCCTCTCTTTTTGTTACTTTGATATCTAATGTGTGTGGGTTATAGAAAATGTTTAGCTACTGAAATAAAACCCATTCAGCTTGTCAGTAAAGACAACAGTTAAAGGGAATCTTTTGCCATTTTTTTAACTTGTTAATGCAGGATACTGATGCATATTCTTTATGTCTTAGCCGGTTTTCATTTCTGATTGTAGATTTTTTTTAATATTGTGTTTCTGTATGATGTTGTTTGTGTAAATATAAAAGATTGAGTATGTGATATATATATACTATATATATATATATATATATAATATATATATATATATATATATATATATATAACCTAAAATATACATACAGTCATATGGAGAAAAAAGTATGGGCACGCCCTATTAATCTTAATCATTTTTAGTTCTAAAAATTAGGGAGTTTCAACAGCCATTTCAATTTGATCTATCAAATAACTGATGGACACAGTAATAATTTCCGGATTGAAAAAAAGGTTTATAGTACTAACACAAAAATGTGCAATATGGCATTAAACCCAAATTTTGACTGGTGCAAAAAATTTGGTACCCTTATGATTTTATTGATTTGAATACTCCCTAACTACTCTTATACTGACTTTCGAGCACAACAATGGATTAGTAACCTCACTGAGCTTTGAAACTTCATAGCCAGGTGTATCCAATGATGAGAAAAGGTATTTAAGGTGGCCAACTTTGCAAGTTTGAGCTCCTAATTTGAATCTCCTGTTAAGATTGGGCAACATGTGGCTCCTCAAAACAACTCTCAAATGAACTAAAAACAAAGATTGTTCAACATAGATGTTTAGTGAAGGATACAAAAAGTAGACCTCAGAGATTAACCATGTCATTTTCACTGTGAGGAACATAGTAAGGAAATGGAAGACCACAGGGACAGTTCTTGTTAACCCTTAAGTGGCAGGCCAAGAAAAATAACAGAAAGGAGGTCAAGAAAAGAACTGTGAGAACAGTCAAGGACAATGCACCCCACAGACCACCTCCAAAGAGCTGGCAGCATCATCTTGGAGCAAGATAGGTGTCCACTGTGCAATTCGTCAAACAATACAGCAAACTTTGCACATGGATAATCTGTATGGGAGAGTGATGCGAACGAAGCCGTTTCTGAAAGCACGCACAAACTAGTCGCCTGAGGTATGCAAAGCACATTTGGACAAGCCAGCTTCATTTAGGAAGAAGTTCCTGTGACTGATGAATACAAAGATTGAGTGATTGGTCATACAAAAAGGCTATATGCATGGCTCCCCAAAAACACAGCTATCCAAGAAAAACACTTTCTACCCACCAGTAAATTTAGTGAGAGGTTCCATTCTGCTTTGGGGCTGTGTGGTCCAATGCCGTCACGGGAATCCTAGTTAAAGTTAGGGTCGCAATGATTCAACTCAGAATAATTACAAGAATCAGTGTGAATGAATGTGAGTTACACCGGGATGGAATATTTCAGCAAGACAATGAACCCAAACCAGCACCAAATCTACTCACGCATTCATGCAGATTAACAATTACAATGTTTACTGGAATGGCCATTTGCCCAGTCCCAACCTGATATCATTGAACATCTGTGGGATACTTTGAAGCGGTCTGTCCATGCTCGGCGACCATCAATCTTAACTGACTTGATTGTTGGTAAAGAGGAATGGTCAAAAAACCTCATTCAGGATCCAGGAACTGATTAAAAGCTACATGAAAGCGACTAGAGGCTGTTTTTTTGCACAAGTAGATCAACAAAATATTTAATGGTCATATATAAATGTTGTATATATATATACTAATATATATGTGGTGTGTGGGTGTATAATATAAATATATATATGTCGTGTGTATATAGTATATATGTGTTGTGTAAATAAATATATACTAAAGTTTGTGATATATAAATAAATATATATTTTGAGTATGTTAAATATATAATATAATATATATTAGTGTGGTGTTATGTATATAATATATATAAATAAATTTGTTTAAAATAGCATAATAGTATAAGTGTGTATATATATATATATATATTTGTGTATATATATATATTTGTGTATATATGTGTGTATATATATATATATATATATATATAATGTGTGTGTGTGTATATATGTGTGTGTATATATATAGATATGTGAAAATATGTGTGTATATATATAAATATGTTTGGTAATATTGTGTATATATATATGTGTATAAATGTGTGTATATATAAATATGTGTGTAGATGTAGATGAAAAGTATATGTGTAGATGTCTGTATATTATTGTAGATTGTGTGGGTGTAAATATATATATGTGTAAGAATGTGCTTATATACTATATATATATATGTTGTATATATATGTTTGGTGTATATAAATATATAATAAAAGTGTATAAATGTGTGTGTGTAGTATAAATATATATACTAAATATGTGTATAATATATATTGTGTGTATATATGTGTGTATATATGTGTATATAATATTGTTTGTAATAATATTGTGTATAATATTTGTGTATATATAAATGTGCTATATAATATTGTATATATATATATGTATGTATATGTATACTATGTATGTATATGTAATATGTATGTATATGAATAAATGTATGTATATGTAGTAATATGAATATGAAATGTATAAGTAAATTATCTGTATTGTATGAATGTAAATGTAAATATAAATAAGTGTATATATATATATATGTATATGTCTATATACAATGTATATGTAATATGGTGTATAAAAACTATATATGTATAAGTAATAGTATATATATGCTAAATTAAAATATATATATATGTATATCAACAATATATATTGTAGAATAATATATATAAAATAAAGTAATATATGTATATATAAGTTAAGATATATATGTATGTATATATATAATATGTATGTATAAGAATAATATATGTATGTAATGTATATATAAGTATGTATATAAATGTATGTTATATATATATATATGTATTTAATAAGTATAATATATGTATGTATATGTATATATATGTATATATAAATATATATATTTATATTTATTAATATGTATATATATAATGATATGTATATATATGTATATAATATTATATGATATAATAATAATGCTATATTGTATAAATAAGTATAATATATATGTATGTATATGTCTATATATGTTAAAATATATGTATAAGTAATAAATAAGTATATATATAATGTATACTATATATGTGTGTATAAATATAAATATATGTATATATATAGTGTGTGTATATAATATATTTATATATGTATATATAAATGTGTGTGTATATATTTATATATGTATTTATATATATATGTGTGTGTGTATATTTATATATGTATATATATATATGTGTGTATATATACATATATGTATATAATATATAAATATCGCGTTAAATACACTCACCGGCCACTTAATTATAGGTACAACCATGCTAGTAACGGGTTGGACCCCCTTTTGCCTTCAGAACTGCTCAATTCTTCGAGGCATAATTCCACAAGGTGTAGCCAACGAAGCTCAATTGGTCCCAAGGGGCCCATAAGAGTTGCCAAGAAAATATTCCCCACACCTGACACCACCACCACCAGCCTGAACCGTTGATACAAGGCGGATGGAGCCCATGCTTTCATTGTTGTTGACGCCAAATTACTGACCCTACCCATCCGAATGTTCCGCAGCAGAAAATACGAAGACTCATCAGAACCAGCAACGTTTTTCCAATCTTCTAATGTCCAAAATCGATTACTAGGTCAAATATGAGCTCAGTTTCCTGTTTCTGAGCTGAAGAGTGGCACCCGGTGTGGTCCTTCTGCTGCTGAAGCCATCAGTTTCGCCGTACTGTCGTATACAGATATGCTCATCTGGCCCTACCTTGGGTGTAACGGGAGCTTTTGAGTCACTGTTGCCCTTTCTATCAGCTCGAACCAGCTGCCCATTCTCCCTTTGACCTCTGGCAACAACAAGGCAATTCCCCGCCCACCACAACAGCCTCTCACAGATTTATTTCTTTTTACGGACCATTACTGTAACCCTAGAGAATGGTTGTGCGTGAAAATCCCAGGAGATCAGCAGTTTCAGAAATACTCAGACCACCCTTCTGGCACCAACAACACTGCACGATCAAAGGCACTCAAATCACTTTCTTCCCATACTGATGCTCGTTTTGAACTGCAATGAGATTGTCATGACCCTGTTTCTACATGCCTCCAATGCACTGAGTTGCCCCGGCCATGAATTGGCTGATAAACAATAAGTTTAACGAGCAATTGGACTGGTTACCTTAATAAAGTGGCTCGGTGAAGATGTATATGTATCATATATGTAAATATATATTAATAAATGATAATAAATTAAATGTATATGAATTTATACTATAAATGTATTATAATGTAGGTATACTATATAAGTCAGAATATGTATTATATATATATATATGATATGTGTCTATATGTATATATATATATGTATTATATATGTGAGTGTATGTATAAGTATACATATAGTAATGTAAAAATATATGTATATATATTTATGTATATATATAATTTATATATAATATATACATATAATATATAATGTAAATATAAATTTTATATATATATATATATGTATGTATATTATATATATTTATGTATGTATATATATGTCATATATGTTGTAAATATATATGTATGCTATTATATATATGTATGTAAATATGATTGTATATGTATTGTATATATAAGTATGTATATATTATGAATATATATAAGTCTGATAAATATATAGTATGTATATATAAATACTGACTGTATATTATGTATGTATAAAATATATGTATGTATATATGTATGATAATATATATATGTATGTATATAAAATATGTGTATAATATATAGTATGTATATATATACTGTGAATATATATATGTATGTATATATAAATGTAATATATATATATGAATGCAAAATATATGTATGTATATAAAATATGATATGTATATATTGTATGTATAAATATGTCTATATATATGTATGTAATATATTTTAAGTATATATAAAATATGTAAGATACAAATATGAATAGTAAAAATATATGTCTATATATATGTAAGATATATATATATATACTAAATATATAAGTATTTAAAAATACATGAAAATATAAATATATAATGTATTATATATATGTATGTATGTATATATATATATATGTAATGTATACTATAGTATGAAAAATATATATGTATGTATATATAAATATATATGTAAATATAAATATATGTATAAATATATATGTATGTATATATATTTATGTAAATTATATATATCTATATAAATAAGTATTATATAATATGTTATATAAAATATATATTTATTATATATAAGTGTGTAAATATTATGTGTATATAAATATGTAAGTATATGTATATATATATAAAATGATCTACAATATGGGTAATAAATATGTGTATATATATATGAATGTTACAGAAAAATATATTTATGTATGTATATATAAGAAATAATGTTATGTAAGTATATATATGCTATATATAATTAGTATGTATATATATTATCGTATATAGTATGAAAATATATGTAATGTATATATATTTATGTATATATGTATGTATATAGATATGAATGAATAGTATATATGTATGTATATATATATGTATGTATATAATATGTATGTATACTAAATATTATATTATATATATATATGTATAAATATATATGTATGACTATATATATGTATGTATATATATATATGTATGTATATAAATGTATTATAATATTGTTATGTATATATATATGGTTATGTATATCAATATGTGTATATATATATGTATGTAATATATATATATGTGTATATATATATGTAGATAATATATATAATATGGTAATGAATATAAATATTTATGTATAATATATATTTGTGTGAGTATATATATATGGAATGCTATATATATGTATGTATATATGTAAGTATATAATAGTATGTATAATATATATGTATATATACTGTATATATGAATGTATAAATATATTAATATATTATATAAATATGTATTGTATATATATATGTATACTATAAATATAAATGTATATAAATATATATGTAATATGTATATATAATATAATATGTTATGTATATAATAATATAATATAATATATATATGTATGTAAATAAATATGTATAGATAATATGAAGTATATAATAATATGTATATATTGGTATATATGTAGTGTATATATATATGTAAAAATATATATGTAAGTGTAAATATATATGTATATCTAAATACAGATATGTCTATATATAAGAAAATATATAAATATATGTAATGTATAATATAATCCTGTATATATAAATATAAATGTATGTATATATATGTATATATATATTAAATATATATATATATATAATATAATCATAATGTATGTATATATATATATAAGTATATGTATTATATATAAATATCTATAAAATGTATGTATATATATGTATGTATACTATATATATGTTTTTTCTTGTATATATATTAATAATATAATATATATTAAATATGTATATGTATGTATAAATATGTATTGTATATATATATAAGTATAGTGTATATATATATACTGTGTATAATATATATATGTATGCTGTATATATATATATGTGTAAATATATATATAAATATATATATGTATGTATATATGTATATGTTATATATATAAGTATGTGTAGTATTATATATATACTGTATAAGTCTGTATAAAATTGTATATATAGTATATATATTGAATAAATGTAAAATGAATATATATAAGTATATAAGTATAAAGTATATATAAAGAATAGTATGTAGACAATAAACAAAAAGATAATAAAAATGACAAAAGTATATATAAAGTAAAATGTATATGTAATATATATTGTATATTAATATATATGTGTATATAAATATATATTTATAATATAATGTTAATATAAAAATGTAAAGAAATATACTGTATAAGATCTATAAAATAAAATTAATATATATTAACTTGTATATAAAATGTAAAAAATAAATATATGTTAATATATCTTATATGAATAAATATATGAATGTATATATAAATAATATAAATATATGATATAAAAGTAAAGAATAAGAATAAATCTGTACTGTAAGTATATGTATATATGTGATATGTACTATATGTATAAAATATGTATATGTAAATATATAATATGTAAGTAAATGTGTATATATATAGACATATATAAAAGTATGTATATTAGTATAAATATATGCTTTAGTAAAGTATTAAATAATACAAAATCTATTTATAAATAAATGTATATATTTGAATATGTGTATATATATTATATATTTGTATATGTTGTATATATAATATATATATATTATAAACAAAATGTAATAAATAAAAAAAAATAATAAATGTGATAAATAAATTATATATATGTGGGAAAAAAGAAAAACATGGGGCCGCACCAATAGTGTGTAAAACTAGGGTAAGAAGACGTAAAATAAATACTGTGCGAGCCTCACCTCGAGGGGTGAACACGGAAGGTACAACACTCCTGAAAGCTTGCAGGGCCAGATAAAGCCGTCGCCCTATCACGCTGCCGAAATCTTAATCCAATAAATGGACTCAAGTGTTGTAAAAGCACATGGTATATTATATTGAATAAAGCCAAGGGCGAAATAACGCTGAGATCCGCGCACTTGCCAAAAAGTCCAAATGGAACCCTTTCGGGAATAACGAAAATTAGTTGCCTTTATAATAAAAGCTGCTATTGGTTCTACCACAATGCATTTTTAAAAACAAAGAACTAAAAGCAAAAGAAATTTACGCTTTTATGCGGGGTAACCCTCGCTTCCTCAGAAGTCTATACCTTCATAACAAACACACATCTTTAATAGGGTAAAACTGACCGCAACAATTCTATCAAGTTTCTAGATAGAATTTGTGCCGCCAGTTTACCTATTTACGATGAGTTTTGTATATGATGGTAAGACTTCTGAAGGATGCGCGGGTAAACCCGCGAAACTCGTATAGTTCTTGCTTTTAGTTCTTGTTTTTTAAAATAGCATTGTGGTAAGAAACCATAGTTGCTTTTATTAATAAAGTCAACTAATTCATTATACCCTAAAGGGCTTTTGACTTTATTGGCAAGTGCGCCGAGCTCAGCTATAAACGCCTTAGGCTTTTATACTAAATAAATATTAAAATAATAAAATATAAATATATAAATATATATATAAAATATAATTGAGGAGTGTATGTATATATATGTATATTATATTGTGTGTGTGTATAGTATTATATATGTAAATATACAATGTGTGTGTAATGTAAATATAAGTTATATATATGTTGTGGTAGTATCTAAACTGTATATATATCATATGTGTTTGTATGTATTTATATGGTAATCTATATATTTGTGTTTGGTTTTTAAAAAAACAACAAAAATTATGAATGAGTGTGATATATATATGTATATATGTGTGTAATATATTTGTATATATAATGTGTATAGAATGGTAAATATATGTGTGTATATGTATGTGTGTGTGTTATATATATGGGTATATAAAAAATATATATGTGTGGAGTATATATAGTGAATATATATACTCATATGTAGTGTGGATTATATATAGTGTATAAATATATATATATGTTGGTAGTATATCTATGTGTATAAATATATATAATGGTGTGTGTGTATAAATATAAATTATATATATATGTTGTATGATATAATGTGTAGTATATATTGTGTAATATAAATACTGTGTATAATATATATGTGCATATATATATATTTTGTATGTATACTATGTGTTGCGTATATAATATATAAAAAATATATATAATGTATATAAATTGTATATATAATGTATAAAATATATGTGTTTATGGTATATTTGTAGAAATATATCTAAGTGGTACTATATATAAAATGAGTAATAATATATATTTGAAATATATGGTGTGTCATATATGTGTATGTATAATATAATTGCATAAATATATAGATATGTGATATGTATATATGTGTGTTATAGGATATAAATATGTATATATTATATATAAATTGTGTAAATATATATATGTGTATATAATAATGAGTATAGTATATGTGTTTATGTAATATGTGTGTATATATATATATGTGTATGTTATATATAAGTTCAATATATATATATGATGTGTGATGTAATAAATATGTATACTATATGTGTTGTGTATGTATCACAATATGTATATATATAATGTGGTGTATGTAATTATATATTATAATATATATGTTGTGTATGTATATATATGTATAAATTATGTGTGTGAATATATATGTGTTGTGTATATATATATGTATATATGTGGTGTAATATAAGTGTATTATAGTTGTAATATGTATATATATTTGTGTATATGTAGTGTGGTGTGTATATTTATGTGTAAATATATATATATATATGTGTGTGTGTATATATAAAGTGTATAATAAATATAATATGTGTGTGTGTATATATTAAAATGTGTATATAGTAATATAAATATAAGTGTAGTGTGTATATATATGATATATATATATATTTGTGTGTATATATAATGTATATATATGTGTGTGTGTATATATAATATATATATATGTATTGTATGTGTGTATGTATATATGTTTGTATATATATATAAGTGTATGTATCACTATGTTCATATATATAAATTTGTGTATGTATATATTGGTGCGTATATATATATATATATATATATATATATATGTATATATATATGTGTGTATGTATATTTGTATATATATATGTGTGTATATATATATATATGTGTATATATATATATATATGTATATATGTGTGTATATATGTGTATGTATATAAAATGTGCAGTATAAAAATCTAAGTGTATGTATAAAGATGTGTGTAAATATATATATATATAAATATGTATATATATATGTATATATATGATATGTGTTATATATATGGTTATAATATATTGTAAGTTTAAATGTGTGGCTATATAATATATATGTGTATGTATATATATGTGCATATATATATATATGTGTGTAAGATATATGTGCATATATATATATATATATATGTGTGTATGTATATATGTGTGTGTACATATATATGTGTGTATATATATGTGTATATATATGTTGTAATAAATATGTGTGTATAATATGGTGTGTATATTTATGTGTGTATATTTATGTGTATATATGTGGTGTATATATATGTAAAAAATATTTAAAAAAAAATTTTCGTGTGTATATATATTATATATTGTTGTATATATGTTGTATATATGTGTGTATATATGTATATATATAATGTGTATATATATATATGTGTATATAAACTATATATGTGTAATATATATATGTATAAATATGTGTGTATATATATATGTTGTAAATATATATATGATATCGTATTTATATGTTTGTGTATTATATTATAATTATATATATATGTGTTTGTATGTATATATATGTATATATATTTGTGTGGTGTATGTATAGTATATGTGTGTGTATATATACTATAAGGTATAATATATATGTGTGTTATTATATATATGTTTTATTATATGTGTGTGTATGTAATATATATGATAAATATGTGTGTATATGTATATATATGTATATATAATGTGTGTGTGTATATATATATATATGTATATATGTGTGTATATATATATGTATATCTACATGGTGTGTATATATATGTGTATATATATGTGTATATATGTATATATATGTGTGTATATGTATGTTGTATATATATATGTGTATATATATATGGTGTTTGTGTGTATATATATGTGTTGTATATATATTTATGTGTGTGTGTGTGTGTATATATATATAAATATTTGGTACTGGAAATATGTGTAATGTATATATGTGTGTATATATATATAATGTGATGTATATAATGAGCAGTAATATATACTATTTGTTTATGATATAATTGAGCTAAAAACAACACAATTTAGAATCAAACTGTTTGGAACTATATAGTATATAAACTTTTGTCAGTAAATTATTATATGTAAATGGGGGGGGTAAAAAAATGAGGTATAAAAATCTCATATGAGTATATCAAAGTCTAATAATAGTGTCTATATATATAAATTATATGAATAAAGAATAAGTTAACTTATCTATCTAAGTGCAAATATATAAAGTAAATGTGTATGTATAAATGCAGTGAGAAAATAAAATAGATTAATACTATTAAAAATATATGAATATAAAAAAGTAAACTATATAAAGGAGGAATGTATAATAGAGTGTAAAAATATAAAGAGTATGTATATATGTGAGTATATACTATATATGTGTAAGTATATAAATTTGCAACTATAACTCAGTTTGTATGTAAAATATGTGCATAAATAATATATGATGTGTACGTATATAGTGTGTGTATATATAATATAGTGTGATAAATATGTGTATATATATGTAACTCATAATGTGTAAAAAAGAAGTGTGTAAAAAAAATAATTAAAAACAAATAAAGAGTAGTAATATATATTATGCTATATATGTGTTTTATTATAATATGTGTATGTATATATATGTGTGTATATCTATATGTATATATATGTGTTTTTATATGTATATATATGTGTGTATATATGTTGTGTAAATATATAAGTGGTATATATGGTATGTAACTATAATAGTGTGTATATATTGTGTATATATATATATATGATATATAACTAATGTGTGTATATATATATATGATATATAAATAAATGTGTATATATATGTGTAAAAATAAATTGTTATATATACTGTTTTATATATATAGTATATATAAGTGGTATATATATATGTATAAAAATGTGTATAAAAATATGTATATATATGTTATATAAGATAAATGTGATGTATATATATGTGTATATATATAAATATGTGTATAAAAAAATATAATAGTTTTATTTTTTAAAAAAAAATTAAAAAAAAAAAAATTTTTTTTATGTATAAAATTATGTGTATAATATGATGTATAATATGTGAATAAATATATATATGTATAATTATTATAATATGTGTATAAATATGATTTATAAAAATGTGTATATATATTTATATGTGTAATAAAAATGTGTATATATATATAATATGTGTGTATAAATAGTGTAAAATATACTATAAGAGTATCCACTACAGAGTAACAACTCAGTTAATGTCTATGACAGAATAAGTATAACAAAATGAGTATGTATATATATATAAGATATATAATGTTAATAAAAACTAAATCTAAGTGTATAAGTGTATGTATAAAAATCGTGTATATAATATTTATCTATATAAGATATGTGAATTATATGTGAGTATATATAAATATATAAATAATAAATAGTGTGTATAAGAGTGTGAGAATATATATCATAACTATGTTGTAAAAATATAATATAATATGAATAAATGAGTGTGTATATATAAATATATATATGTTGGTGTAGTTGAGTGTGGTAATCTATATATAAAATAAATATTTAAATATATAAAAATATAAACAAATATATCATATATGTATATATACTAATCTACATCAAAATGAAACCGCTAAAGACATAAAGATAAAATATATATTTATTTACATAAAATATTATATATAGAAAATATATATATATATATATATAATATAGATAAATAATTATTATATACAAGTGTATATATAAGATGTGTGTGAATGTGATGTATATATCAAAAAAGTAATATATATATATTATATATATATATATATATAAGGATATAGACATATATATCGGGACAGACCTCTTTCCTGAGCTGTTTTTAACAGCATTTTGAGATATGCTTTACAGCAGCCTAATGGACATAGGAGCCTGTGAAACAAGAGCGGCAGTAACCCCGTTGGCTTTTGAGGCGAGTATTTCTAGCATGCTTTGTGACCTGGGAAGAAGACAGTGTGCAGGGAGGGGGAACTGTGGACATCTCCTATTGTGACTGGGGAATCCTGTGTTATCTATACACAATGGTGTCACCTTTCAGTGTAACTCTGTCTATGCTGATAATAAGGAAACTTCTGAGAAGCTTTCTCTACAGAAAAGGAAGTGTCAGACTATTATTATGCCTAGTGGCCAAAGTGAAAACTGCAGCATTTTTTTTAAAACTATTAATAGTGATAAAGGAAGTAAAAAAAAGCACAACCACAAAAATTCTTAAAAATTGTGTTTAACATAAAAACATGAGTTAAACAATAGGTCATTTTCTGGTAACACATTCCCTTTAAGTCTTCTATTCACACTGCCGGTTTGTTAGAAATACATTATCATACAAGTACATTACAATCAGTGATTGATATATCTATCTACTGCAGGTTGATCTGGAAGTGACCCTTCCAGGTGAGGGTAAAGACCAGACCTTCAAAGTGACTATTCAGTGGGTTTCAGTCGTGAGCCTGCAGCTTCTCTTGGAGGCATTGTCTGGACATTTGAGTGAGGTTCCTGAAGACTCCGTGCAAGCTCTTGATGTTATCACTCGTCACTTGCCATCTATGAGGTATATTAAGTATTAATTATATGGTTCTGATTGATCTTTGGTCAAGTAGCTATGTTTTAAATGCATGTTTACTTGGTTTTTGTAGGTATACTCCTGTTGGCCGTTCATTCTTTTCACCCCCTGAAGGTTACTATCATCCACTCGGTGGTGGACGTGAGGTTTGGTTTGGGTTTCACCAGTCTGTGCGTCCTGCAATGTGGAACATGATGCTTAATATTGATGGTGAGTAAGAGAAGTTCAGCATTTTGTTTTTAGTGGACATTTCAAAGTGGTTCAGTTTGGTATATTTGTGTGATTGTTTGGTGTTTTTTTTTTTATTGTAAGCAATGACCGGAAAATATTTTTTCATTAAAAAGAAAAAAAAATCCGCCACTGCACAAATCTACAGTGACCGCCTGCTGGAGCTGTAAGTAAAGACCGCGGCCCCTCCTCAGACACAGAGCCGCGCGGGCCTCCTCCTGAGACGCCGAGAAAGAGGAGAGCCCAGCTGCTCCGGTCACAGCGCGCAGGAGGAGTGCGTGCATGTCATCAAGCGCAGCTGTGACCGGACACGCAGCGCAGGCCCCCCTCAGCGTCGCTGGGCCCCAGACATACACAGGGGCGCAGCACCTCACTCATAATGGTACAGAGAACAAGCCTATGGCCTGTTCTCTGTACTATTACTATGAAGCAAGGGGGCGGTACCGGCCGGTGGCGGCGGGCCCCCCCCTTGCTTCACAGACCGGCCGGGCCCGGTACAGGAATAATGCCTGTACCCCCCTAATGGCGGGCCTGTCCACAGTATGACTGAGGTGCTTTTGTTTTAAGCTGCTTGTCTAAAAGGGTCATTGGGAGGAGAGAGGGCAAGATTAATGAGTGAATGTTCACATGATTTTTTTTACATAACAAGTAAACTTTATTTGAAGGATCCAAAAATAGGTACATTTTAGCAAGAGGATATGTAGTTATATTCATAGCATCATCACAGATCAATAACATAGGTATATGTTTGTGCTATTCACCTGACCTACATTGGTAACCACATTGTAGTACACAAGAGTACCCGAATGATAGTACAGACTGAACCTAACGAATGTTCACATGATTAAATTACAGATGTATAATGGCGCGTACTGTACGCACCCTTATATGCCCGCAGCTTCAGACGGACGCACTGGCCAGGATGTGTCTCTGAAGCTCTCGCTGACTTGTCACTTCTTTCCTTGGGCACGTATTGTGCAGTAGGGGAGAGAACAGGTAATCATAGCTGTCAATGAGAGCTATGAATTACCGTACTTCGGGGGTGTTGAAGCACAATTACGTGCCATAGTACAGACCGTGTTAACATAACCTAATAGTTAGGCTATTTGGTTGCGTTGCAGGTGTTCCCTACACTGTGTGTATTTACACCGTCATACATTGCTTTCTATATTAATATACAGAGTGCATTGTAGATTGTGTGAAAATGCATGTGTAAATAGCATGCTAACTACCTTGCTACAGTCTGAGATCTCAGCTCAAGGACTATTGAGCAAAGTATTTGTGCAATGTCAATACTCAAACTTTGTTTAAATACTCCACTTTTACATGTTCAAGTTAAATTAGCTGTACAAGTACCAAAAGCAGATTAGAGGGGTTTCCCTTATCTATACACAGAACATGTACTTGTTTGGCCTGACTGCTGAGACTCGATCAGAAGAATGGAAGGTTGTAAGTCCCCCTGGTTAAATGGAGCGGTAGTGCACATGCTTTACAGAACCTTCAAAGATAGCAGGGCACGGTACTCCAACTGTAAGGCAATGCCATAGATAAAGTAGTGCTTTAGAGAGGACCTGGCAGATTGTTTTTGCTGCCATAAGAGCAGGATGTGATAGAGAAAGGGAAACTGAGCTCTGTGACATATAGGATTATATGGTTTAGAGTAAAAAGACCGGAATATTTTTATATATTTAGGAAATATTGTGTAGAAATTTTTAGAAGATTTTTTTTCTTCCATTCCATTTGTAGTAAATATTAAAAAATAGATTATACTTTTCAATATTTTCCACTCTTAGCCACCAGAGGGAGCACAAGCATATTTTAACAAGGCTGCTGTAAGGCCATGTTCACACGGCTTAAAATGGGCCGTATTTCGGTCCGTAATTAAGCACCGGAGTGCGCCAATTACGGGCCGAAAACGGCCCATTCATTACGGTAATTCACAGTTCTCATAGAGAACTATGGACTATGGATTACGTCTCCTGTCCCCGCCCGGCGAAGCCGCCGGGCGGGGAGATAATTGACATGTCACTTTCTAGCGGCGTATACGCGCCGCTAGCAGTGATTGTCTATGCCGGCCCCCTGCTCAGTCCCCCGCTCCCGCACCGTCCCCGTCCACACTGCGTAATTGCGGGGCGTAATTATGCCCTGCAAATACACCGTGTGAACATAGCCTAAATGTGGGCTGTTCGGGCGGTGACCTCACATGCCTCCCCCACCCCTTGTCTGTGTGCAAAAGGAGAGTAAGGTGGATTGTAAACTCTGGAGCCCACTGAATCACCATTTTGTTGGTGACTGAGGACTCCATACAAAGCTGCTGTATTTCACTATGGATATGTAAGAGGAACTCCACAGTATATGTCTGCATTCCTGCTAGTAGGTATCCACAGGTATAGGGCCAACGTCCACATATCCTAAGAACTAATATTCGGTTAGTTAACATGTGAACATTACACTACAAAGACCCTTTATGTGTGAATACCTGCCAGTAGGTAAACATTGGGAGTTGCCTGTTCATAGCCAAAAACATAATAGCAATGGTAGAAAAATAACATATGTGCAGGTCATTATTCATCTTTATGTAACAGTGATCATGGACTAACATGGTTGTGTGTGTGTATACACACATATATATATATATACACACACATAAACACATAGACTTCTATATACACACACATGCACATATGTACACAGGTACTTATATAGATAGATATCTCCTGTGTATAAATGTGCCTGTATGTTTGTGTATATATAGCTGTGTTTCTGTATTTTTACAGGTTTCGCTTTTGGATTACATGGACTGACGAATCAGATGTCCAAGAGGGGAAAACTGTAAAAATAAACATATATATTTATAATCTACACATATAAAGAAATAGGGGTGTGAAGATGTGTATGCACATGAACATTTATCTATATGTATAACATATTTATACACACTTAAATATATACATCTACATATAATGTGAGGCTTCACTCACGTCTGGACACCATTTTGGACCATCCCGGGGTTAACCAGCTTAGCTCTGCGGGTCGCTGCTTTGGTAAGCCTAATGGCACAAATATAGCAGTCTGACGACCAAGCTTCTTTCCTACTGGCCTTTATTCACAGTCACAGGAACAACAGGCAACAAAACTATACAAAGAAAATTGTCGGCCATCTAGCCACTAAATACACTAAAAGTGACTCCCTCACTAACTTGTGGTCTGGACCTACCATCCAGCCCCCACCAATACCATACAGACTGTACGCTCTAGGCTTCCCTCAAGCCTTCCAGGGCGAGAGCCTCTCCTTGGCTCCTCTATCGCTCCAGGCAGCTGACCACACCTCCTGGACACCTAGAATGACTGCCTTTTAATAGGCCTACCTTACACTGGAACGTGGGAATGGCTTTCCACCCAAAACTATGACCGTTCTGGGAAATGAAACTCATACGTGGCCGCATAGCAGCCATTCTAGATATAAGTTTCAGCAACCTATGGCTACTGATACCAAATACTTTCCTTCCCCCACCGGCACGTCAGTAGCAACTATCCTGCTGTACTCCACCAGTGGCAGAAACATGCGATCACGCCTAGGGTCGCTGTGTCACAATATACACATATATACATGCACACACACACATATATATATATATATATATATATATATATATATATATAATATAATATTATATATTATATATATACTGGTTGCTCACAGTACACTGGCGCGTTCTGAGGAAAATTTCAATAACCCCTTCTCAAGCCCTGATATTCATTGTTCATGTGACCGCTGGAGCTTATGATTGGCTGCACCTGTCACATGAACGTTCAATGTTCCCAGCTCCAGCTGGGATGAATGGGACGGCCTCGGTGACAGAATGAGAGCATCCAGGGGATAAGTACCATTCTTTACTTCTATTTTTCATCATGCCCTGACAAACAAGTATTTTAAAGTGTCCTAACACCCGTTTTACTGTCTCTTAAGGAGTCTGGTCAGTATTTTCTTTCATTTTTATTCAAAAATCCTGCTCCAAATCCTAAATATCCGGATATCAAAGAGCTCGGCTTTTCTTCCTCTAGCACATTCTGCTCTCAGAAAGGTTAGGAAAAATTACCTGACAGGTTCCCATTACGATTAGCCAGTTAGTGAGTAGCAGTAATGACATTCAGTTGGCATGGCTCCTCTCCCCGAGTGGTAATGCCTATAGAATAGGTTCACCAAAAGATACGATAAGACCCAACACATACTTAAAACTTTCATGTTTTATTGGTTATTTGTATGAATCGCTATATACAGCTTGAATAATAAATTGCTGACGTTTCAATAATCCCGGCTCTTAATCCTAGCATAAAGATACATAGAAAGAGTTTCTATTTAAAATACACCATCAACAATAGCCTGCTATAACTGAGTGACATTACATATTGCCCTTGATATATATTGTATAACAATTATCAAGAGTGTTTAAATTGGTAAACCTATGAATAAATACTGTAAACATAATGCATCACCATCAATATAATAACTAGTAAAAACAGATCATTGTAAAGTTCATTCCTGTTGGAAAGTGTGTAGCAGGATACTAAATGCAGCAGGCTTCCCTATTCAAAAGATGCTTCTCCCTGTATCCACCCCACTCCAAGTTCTTAACCCTCTCAATGCCATAACCTAAGTGTTGATAAGTTTCTATGATGGAGAAAGGCTTAAAAGCTCCAGGAGAAGTAATATTTAAAAGGCTATTAGGCCATGTTCACACGGCTTATTCTGGGACGTAGTTCAGTCCGTAATTACGCCCCGAAGTGCGCCAATTACGGGCTGAATCCGTCCCAGTAACTACGGTAATGCACAGTTTTCATAGAGAACTATGCATTACGTCTCCCTCTCCCTGCTCGGTGAATACGCCGAGGGGGGGGATAATTGACAGGTCCCTTTCTAGCGGCGTATACGCGCCGCTAGCAATGACTGTCTATGGGCCGGCGAAGTGCCGGCCCCCCGCTCGCTCCCCTGCTCCCGGCCACACGGCGTAATTGCGGGGCGGAATTACGCCCCACAGTTAAGCCGTGTGAACATAGCCTTAGAGTAGTCTATTGCAGGCTTGAGTAGTCTTTTAGGTATTCTTTTTTCAACTCCTTTATCAGTTGTCATTCATATTCAGTTCTGTTTTAACCTAGATCTTGTGTCTATTTTTTCTTTTTTAGTTTCTGCAACCGCTTTTTATCGTGCCCAGCCGGTCATTGAGTTCATGTGTGAAGTCCTCGATGTTCAGAACATCAATGAACAGACCAAACCTCTAACAGACTCCCAGCGTGTCAAATTTACCAAAGAAATCAGAGGTCAGTCAGAGAGTTTGTGTCCCACTCCTGTACTCCTCTGTTATTACTTTGTTGGGTATTTTTTAATTTTGCATGTTTTTTTTTTTTTAGGTCTAAAAGTGGAGGTCACACATTGTGGTCAGATGAAGAGGAAATACAGAGTGTGTAATGTTACCAGGAGACCGGCCAGTCATCAGACGTAGGTTCTAATTTTCTTAAACCTAAACATAACAGAATTCGCATAAGCTTAAAGTGGTTGTCAAATGATTTGCCTCAGTCTTCATACATCTCCATATGATGTTTTTGTGTCATAATTGCTGCCTTTCCATTGGTGTACGTAGTTTTTCTTCTCTGCAGCCAGGCATCAGCATTTCCTGTTTGAAAAACGACCTGTAAATCTACCAGCCCCAAGACCCTTTGCTGTGCTTAGTCTTACTCACTCTGAGCCATAGGCTATGTTCACACAGCTTATTTGCGGGGCGTAATTACGCCATGTGGACAGGGGCGGGGGCCAGCACCTCGTCGGCCCATAGACTATCGTTACTATCGGCGCGTATATACCGCTAGAAAATGACATGTCCCTTATCTATCCCCGCGGCGTATTCGCCGAGCAGGGAGAGGAGACGTAATCCATAGTTCTCTATGAGAACTGTGCATTACCGTAATGACTGGGACGGATTCCAGCCGTAATTCGCGCAGTACGGACTGAAATACGGCCCATTTTAAGCCGTGTGAACATAACCTTTGTCAGCGTCAACGCTCCTTGTTTCCTACCTCATGCTGAAAGCCTTGGGAGACAAAGCTCTTTCCTGTGTCGAGATACAGAACTACTGAGCTTCCTGTCACCAGAGCTGCAGGACAACGTCTTTATAGAGGATATGTCACTACTGACATCTTGCCCTGCAAAAAACAAGCCCTCATGCATATATGTTAATTTAAAAATAAAGTTATGGCTCTTGGAAGGCGGGGAGGAAAATACACACGCAGCATGAACAAAAATTGCTGTGGTGGGGAGAATTCTAGCTAGTAGTATTCTACAGCTGTCCACAACTGATTCTTATTTATTTTTATCTAGATAACCTTTTCATGTCAGTTAATGTTTTGTCTCTTTCCTTTTAGTTTTCCCTTGCAGTTAGAGAATGGCCAAGCAATGGAGTGTACTGTGGCGCAATACTTCAAGCAGAAATACAGTTTGCAGTTAAAATATCCTCATTTACCTTGTCTGCAAGTGGGTCAAGAGCAGAAACACACCTATTTACCCCTTGAGGTAAGTAGATGAATAGAAACTGGATAATAACCAGTGAATGGTAGTAAAAAGGATTAGGATGCTCTATTCTAGATTAAAGGGGTTTTGCCACAAAGTGAGTTTGTTACCTCTTATCAGCTCAGGGGAGAATATAAACAAAGCATGCTGAGCCATGAACTGCTGCAGGGTGAGAGGGAGGGGGGGGTGAGCAGAGAGCGAGGAAGCAGGGAGTGTCTCAAAAGTTTACTCGAATAATAACATTACAACAGTGGATTCTCTACACAGCAGACAGACTCATACACTGCACTTTCTCCCCAGCCCCTTGCAAGCTCCTTCATGTTCCCTATCATCAGATAAGAAGTGCAAACAAGCGGGGGCCAGATCAGTTCCTGTCAGTGTATCGGTCCTGTCTAATGTAAACTTTCAGGAAACTAAGGGGGGCTGAGCAATGCTGCAGCTCTCACAGGCCTCACTTTTTGTAATTTATATATTACCGAAAGCTGCCTTAGCTAAATTGCTGTGCTTCTGTCTCGGTTTGGGGTTCCTCTCCTTACCCCACTGTATCCAATCTTCAACAACATGCACAACATGCAACAAATTGCAGCATCGAGACATTAAATCTTAGTGAAAAATCTTTATGTAAGTTGCATAGAAAATATAATAGCATAAAAACCTGGAGGTGCATAGCATGCAAAGTCCTTCTCAAGTATAGGAACACCACTTTCAGACAGGCGTTTCGGAATAGATTGATTCCTTCTTCAAGCTTGAAAAAGGAATCTATTCCGAAACGTCGCAGGAGTGCGTGAGCAGCTCTATCTGAGCCCTATAGTCGTACCTACGGGCCTGTCTGAAAGTGGCATTCCTGTACTTGAGAAGGACTTTGCATGCGATGCACCTCCAGGTTTTTATGCTGTTATTATTTTTTCTATGCAATTTACATAAAGATTTTTCACTAAGATTTAATGTCTCGATGCTGCAATTTGTTGCATGTTGTTGAAGAATCACTTTTTGTAATCACATATATTTAAAGTTATTAAATACCCATTTTGGAGGATCCCACGTCAACATTACATCATGGCAAAACCCCTTTAATGCCTTGTAGACAGCGAGCTCGATGTAAATAGGACAGATCACAAAGTAATACCACAACACCAAGAAGAAACCGTATCCAACGGGTTGTGGGAAATATAAAATGTCTTTGTTCCTCCATCAACAGTTCAACTCATAGGAGTCTTTATCAAGCATAACAAAATGTACAAGCAGCATATCCTATATAGAGCTGTCAATCAATGACAGCCATTCAGATACATGATCACTCCCCCTATGCATCAAAAACATTGTAATAACGGACGTAGTGCTCATATTAGGGAACTAACATACTACTGACAATCATGAAACAAAAGCTTAGGGGGACATGAATGAAAACTTTCTTGGTCTAAGACTTTCTTTGTTGCCCATAGCAACAATCACAGCTCCCCTTTAATTTTTTCAAAGCACTAAATGAAATGTAAGGGGAACTCTGATTGGTTACTATGGACAACATGTGGCCATTACATTGTACATGGTTAAAAAACAAGAAAGATTGTATTTTGAATGGAGCTTAACCTGCAGCGCATGCGCCCCCGCGTCTCAATGGATCTACAGCGCATGCAACCATTCTAGCTGTCCAATCACTACACAGCATTGTTTGTTACATAGCAATGCATCATTGTATCAGCCTCAAGCATTCTCGGTAACTAAGCAATACTAGAACAGGTCTCTTTCCTTTCACGCACGCACGCACGCGCACACACACACACACACAAACCCCCTCAGTGTTTTATGCCAGCGCATACTTCAAAAACATCTGGTCTCTTGCAGCGCTCACAGTTAGGCCGTGTTCACACGGCTTATTCCCGACGGATTTGTGAGCCGGATTGCGCTCACAAATCCGGCGTGAATGCGGGTCGGGGACGGAGCGCGGCGGGGGCGCCGCTCCCGGCCCCATAGACAATGCATTGTTTACGGCGCGTACGCGCCGGAAATAATGTGCATGTCACTTTCTCCCCCCGCGGCGGATTCGCCGAGCGGGAAGGAGCGACGGAACCCACTGTTCTCTATGAAAGCAGTGGATTACCGTAATTACTCTGACGGATTGGCGCCGTACTGCAGCGCAAATCCGGCGCGGAGTACGGCGCCAATCCGCGGAGAAATAAGCATTACAGTTTTTTAAGCACATTCAGTATTTAGAATACGCAAAAATCCAACCATAACCAGTGACCATACACCTCAATAGGAAATCCGAGCTGTATTCTACACAGCATGGATATTTTATTATCAGATTTCTAACCTGCCGGTTTATAGAAAATGTTCTATAATCCGCCATATTATGGAAGATTGTAGTACAGCTCTGTATACTGAGCCGACCAAAAATCGACTGTGGTTTTTGGTGCAAATCTACTCTAAAAACCGCAGCTCAGTGATTGGATTTTCGACGACATTTTACAATTGCCATGTAGACATAGCCTAAGGTTCTACAGAGAAATAAGTAATCTGGCATACCTTTTCTTCATCGTAGCTATTCAATACATTGCCATCCAAATACAGTGCCTTGCGAAAGTATTTGGCCCCCTTGAACTTTTCAACCTTTTGCCACATTTTAGGCCTCAAACATAAAGATATAAAAATTTTATTTTTTTGTGAAGAATCAACAAGTGGGACACAATTGTGAAGTGGAACGAAATTTATTGATTATTTTAAACTTTTGTAAAAAATAAAAAACTGAAAATTGGGGCATGCAATATTATTCGTCCCCTTTACTTTCAGTGCAGCAAACTCACTCCAGAAGTTTAGTGAGGATCTCTGAATGATCCAATGTTGTCCTAAATGACTGATGATGATAAATATAATCCACCTGTGTGTAATCAAGTCTCCGTATAAATGCACCTGCTCTGTGATAGTTTCAGGGTTCTGTTAAAGCGCAGAGAGCATCATGAAGACCAAGGAACACACCAGGCAGGTCCGTGAGACTGTTATGGAGAAGTTTAAAGCTGGATTTGAATACAAAAATATTTCCCAAGCTTTAAACATCCCAAGGAGCACTGTGCAAGCGATCATATTGAAATGCAAGGAGTATCAGACCACTGCAAATCTACCAAGACCCGGCCTCTAAACTTTCATCTCAAACAAGGAGAAGACTGATCAGAGATGCAGCCAAGAGGCCCATGATCACTCTGGATGAACTGCAGAGATCTAGAGCTGAGGTGGGAGAGTCTGTCCATAGGACAACGATCAGTCGTACACTGCACAAATCTGGCCTTTATGGAAGAGTGGCAAGAAGAAAGCCATTTTTCAAAGATATTCATAAAAGTCGTTTACAGTTTGCCACGAGCCACCTGGGAGACACCAAACATGTGGAAGAAGGTGCTCTGCTCAGACGAAACCAAAATCACACTTTGTGGCCACAATGCAAAATGATATGTTTGGCGTAAAAGCAACACAGCTCATCACCCTGAACACACCATCCCCACTGTCACACATGGTGGGGGCAGCATCATGGTTTGGCTTTTCTTCAGCAGGGACAGGGAAGATGCTTAAACTTGATGGGAAGATGGATGGAGCCAAATACAGGACCATTCTGGAAGAAAACCTGTTGGAGTCTGCAAAAGACCTGAGACTGGGACGGAGATTTATCTTCCAACAAGACAATGATCCCAAACATAAAGCTAAATCTACAATGGAAGGTTCACAAATAAACATCTCCAGGTATTAGAATGGCCAAGTCACAGTCCAGACCTGAATCCAATGGAGAATCTGTGGAAAGAGCTGAAAACTGCTGTTCACAAACGCTCTCCATCCAACTTCACTGAGCTCCAGCTGTTTTTCAAGGAAGAATGGGCAAGAATTCAGTCTCTCGATGTGCAAACCTGATAGAGACATATCCCAAGCCACTTGAAGCTGTAATCGCAGCAAAAGGTGGCGCTACAAAGTATAAGGGGGCCAAATAATATTGCACGCCCCACTTTTCAGTTTTTTCTTTTTTTACAAAAGTTTAAAATATCCAATAAATTTAGTTTCTCTTCACAATTGTGTCCCACTTGTTGATTCTTCACAAATTTTTTTTAGATCTTTATGTTTGACGCCTGAAATGTGGCAAAAGGTTGAAAAGTTAAAGGGGGGCCGAATACTTTCTCAAGGCACTGTATATTTATATAATGTGTGCTCTCAATATTCTTAAATCACCTAATGCATAATACTCGTAATTGGAGCATACACAAATGTATCACCCGCATTACACTAGCATTAAGGCTGTAAATACTTTATTAAGTTTTATCGACAGCTTATTACAAAAAAGAAGCAATTATATTACAAGTAAAGCTCCATTGAAGAATCCGGTCCATCTTTAAATCATAGTTGACTTCACTTCTTTTTAGTACTTCTAGAATAAAGAAAGACAAAAACAGGGAAAATGTTAAAAACAAGCACTTACTAAACAGGCTCTAATTATTAAACGAATAATGGCAGCACTTTATAGAACTTTATATTCACATTTCATCCCATAAGGATCTGATGTATTCAGTGCATAGATCCATTGTAATTGTCTCCTTCTCAATCTATACTGTCTATTTCCTCTTCGTCTTATGATTGTCAGTAGTATGTTGGTCACTAATATGGGCGTTATGTCAGTTATTACAAAGTTTTTGATACATAACGGGAGTGATCATGTATCTGAATCACTGTTATTGATTGACAGCCCTTTCTATGATTTGCAGTTTGCACTTTTTGTTATGCTTGATAAAGACTCCTATGAGACGAAACGTCGCAATGTTGATGGAGGAATAAAGAAGATTTGTGTTTTCCACAACCAGTTGGAGGCTTTTTTTCTTGGTGTTGGAGTTTAAAGTTTGCTTTGTGGATTCAGGGGCTGAGTGCAACTTAATATACAAGGTTGTGTTGCTGAGTCTGCCGTATTTGTGTTAGATAAAAAGTAATGTTTCAGAATATGTAGAGTACAAAGGGTCTTGGCTTCAAAAAATGTATAAGCAAAAACAGGGCATATTTGGCCTCATTGATCAATACTGCCTTTGTTGCCCAGATAATCGAGCTCAGCTCCGTCTTACTGTTACTGTATGTTCACACAACGTATTTGCAGGACATACTTTGGCGTGCAATTGCGCCAAAGTACAGCCTGCAAATAAAGTAAAATCATTTACCAAGTCCAGCACTCAATGAGTGCTGTGTAAAATCATTGTCGTTGTTCAGATTATGACAGTTTTTTGATCGTATTTCTTGGTGTGTACTGTAAATAGAAGTGATCTGACACTTCTTTCTGGCGCTTACGCAGAAGGGTTCACACGGCTTATTGCCGATGTAATTGCGAGGACGGATTTCGCCCCGCAATTACGCCGGCTGCCGTGCAGCGGGGGCGAGGGGCCGGAGCTCGCCGGCCCCATAGACACTCATTATTCATGGTGCGTACACGGCGTAAATAAGTGACATGTCACTTACGCCGGGCGGGGAGGAGAGACGGAATCCATAGTTCTCTATGAGAACTGTGGATTACCGTAATGGCTGGGACGGATTCCAGCCGTACTGCAGCGCAAATACGGCGCGTAGTACGGCTGAAATCAGTGCCCAAATCAGCCGTGTGAACGAGGCCAAAGAGGTAGAGAGCTGCCGCAGGCCATTTGCATGTTGAAAGAATGAGCTGGCAAACGGGTATTTTTTATCGGCACTAAACACAGCGTATTGCATACCTGTGCGCGCCACAATCCCCTATGTGAACATACCCTTAAAGTTTTGATAAATGAGGTATATTGTTTTGCAAAAAAAGTTATCCATGAATTAAGTTACTTCTAAATTTTGTCAGGTCTGTAATATTGTGGCTGGACAACGCTGCATCAAGAAGCTGACTGACAATCAGACCTCCACTATGATCAAAGCAACAGCCCGCTCTGCCCCAGACAGGCAGGAAGAGATCAGCAGGCTGGTGAGTGCTGCCCAGGCTGCCAACAACGTATAGAGTTTATTAGCATGAACCATATGCTTCTTATTTATGCTTGTAATTTGGTTATTACTCCAGGCATAGTAGAATTTTGTTTGGACTATATCATTGTTTTTCCTCGAATGTGGAGTGTGTGGCTTGCTAACTGCATAATGTCACTAAGAACAGGAGCCTTATCAGTATTGTGAACAGACCTTTAGTATTAAAAGGATATACCAACAATTTGTTTCATGTATTGATAAGCAACATGTACTAGTAACTATTATATGTATTTTTTTAAATAGCTTTTTTTCAAAAAATGTTTCCCTCCTATGTACATTACTTTCTGGTTTATCTCTTTGACTTCCCCTCTGTGAACTATTATAGCACGGCAGTGAGGATCACTTGATGGTTCTTTTCCAGGCCCACTAAGGGCCTGCGGGAGGTTAATGTTATCAGCAGGACCTGATAAATGTGAAAAGAGCTGGAACCCTCCATTTTAGCCCATTATCCTTTAATGTATTGCTATTGTCATTGCCCTTTCAGTCTAGTCAAATCTTTATCTAGGCCTGTCCAGAGAACAATAGAGCATTGTCATTACCTACTATTTGTAATGAGACTACATTATATGTAATTTATAATGGCATTTTTTAAATTTTTGGGGTAGTCCTATGTAAAGTGCAACAGATTCTCTTGCTTTGCCTTATTAATATAAGCAAAACGGGTTTTCCATTATTATAAAGAAATGCTTACTAGTCAGTTGGGTGCAGTATAAAGTAGGGGTAAGAACTCTTCTTTTGGCCTATGATTTGATCTGTACTGTTCCCTTGATCCTGCAGTTATTAAAAGGCCGCAGCGATCCCTTCCTAGCTATATAGCACGTGACCGCTGAGGCCTGGGAATGGCTGCAGCATCATGTGAGCACTGATCGGGGCGTCCTCATCTGGAAAACCCACAAGATACATACAGACAATGTAGTAGGAAAAACCATGTTAATAATTGCACCGTTGTTGAGCATTCATATTACTTAACTTGCCTAGTAACTAAGACACAGGGATCACTGTATGTATGGGATTCGCTTTACCCATAGCTCCATGACACTGAAGTGATCTGTGGGCTCTAGCATTCAGCTGTGCAAAAGGGGGTACGCTCCAGAAGGGGGGGAGGGGGTGTGAGCGGGAATTTTTAAAATGAGTAAATTAGAAAACTGTATGATTTTCTATTCAGGACATAAACTTTAAAAAAAAATAAAAATAAATCAAACTCATTAATGAAAAATTTGTGCATGGTGTCAATTCCAAGGAAGAAGGTAATCGGCACCACCATGGTTCACAACCACACAACTATGGATGGCAGGCGAGTATGCAGTCACCATCGAATAAACACAAAGGTGTTGCTCTGCAGACTAGCAGCAAGGTGTACAAATAATACTCCTTAATAGAAAAGATTGGTTCCGCAGCAATTCTCAATGTAGATGCACACACAGGATAACATGAGAAGACGTGTGTGCATCTGAATTGAGAATTAAACATCGTTTTATTAAGGCTATGTTCACACGGCTTATTTGAGGGGCGTAATTACGCCAGCGGGGGCCGGCACCTCTCCGGCCCATAGACTTTCATTACCAGCGGCGCGTATACAACGCTGGTAATTCACATGTCAATTATCTCCCCCCGCGGCGGATTTGCCGAGCAGGGAGAGGAGACGTAATCCATAGTTCTTATGAGATCTGTGGATTCCCGAATGATGGGACGTTTTCCCCGCCGTAACCGCGCAACGGCGCGTAATTACGGACTGTAATACGTCCCATTATAAGCCGTGTGAACATTGCCTAACAGTGAGTGCTGTGGAACCAGTCTTTTCCATCGCGGAATATCCTTTCTACATGGGATCACAAACAATGAGAAAATGTAGGCGATGTACACAGACTTCTATTGAAGCGTGTTAAGGTATCCAAATCATATCGATGTACGTTCCTGGCTTACAGTTGTTTTATGTAATTTATATGTTCTTTTCTCTCTCTCCAGGTGAAGAGTAACAGCATGGTGGGAGGCCCAGACCCGTATCTGAAAGAGTTTGGCATCGTTGTACATAATGAAATGACAGAGTGATGGCGGGTGTTTCCCAGCTCCCATCTTCGATGGGGAGGGGGTAAGAGTTTTCCACCTTCACTTTAAAGGGAATAATTGTTTTTGGTTTTTTTTGGGGGGCAAATACTTTTTTTTTTTTTTTATAAGGCTTTATTTTAGAATTTTCCAAATAGACACAAAAAGACAAAAACCAACTTTCTCATGTTTACAGAGGCTTACAAGTACTAAAAAGTTAGGGAGTATACAATTTAAAGGGGAATCGGCAATAGAACTAACATATATACATTCGGGTTGTCCAGATAAGATTCGGGAGGTATAATTAAAAACCGTTTCAGTAGTAATTTATATTTATACGTAAAAATGAGCTGACAAAAAGGAATAGAATCGCCCAAAATTGTAGTATTCTCCTAAGTGCTTTCAGTCATGCCATGCCTCTATGTCTACATTCACACCACCCAAAATCAATTTTCATTCAACTTGTCTCGGGTCTTGGCCCCCCTTTAAAACAATCCCATTGCCATTTTTTTTGGGGAAATCTTAGGGGATGTTCACATGACTCATTTCAGGGCGTTTTTCTGGGCGAATTTCGGCAATGGTTCCAAAATATGTCCCGGAAATTTTGGAATCCTGTCTCATAGAGAATATGATTACGTTTCCGTCTTCCCCCCCGATATTGAACGCCGGGGAAAGAAATGACTGTCCTTTCCTTTCCCAGTCTACGCGGCAGGGTAAAGAAAAACAAATGGGGTTTCCCCCCCTGTTCCTTTGGGGTATGTTCACATGGGTATTTCGCGGTACTGTGTTAATACACGGGGGAAAGCGCCCCATAATTATGGTAATCCATGCCTTTTAAGAACTATGGATTAGCCTCGTCTCCCCGCGCGTACAATACGATCGTATTGTACGCCCGCGGCGATAAGTGAGTAATGCATGTCTATAGGGCTGGAGGGCTGCCAGCTTCCGCCTAGAGTAAACGCGGAACAACGGAGCCCCAAAAAACACGAGTCTGAAAGGGGTCGCAGTGCATCATGTGAACATACCTTTAGAAGAACCCGCTGATTAGTGTGTTCTTCAAAACACACGCCGTCTTGTGACACACACAGATATGCGCCGCAAGACGCCGTGTGAACATACCCTTAAATCGAAACCTGACCAGCTGCGTTAATTGAGGGCAATATGTTTGGTTGCTGTTTTTACACTAATATCTGCTCTTTTTCCCTCTCCAGAATAAAACTGTGGCTACCCCAAACCAGGGGGTGTGGGACATGAGAGGCAAGCAGTTTTATGCTGGTATTGAAATCAAAGTTTGGGCAGTTGCTTGCTTTGCACCTCAGAAACAATGCCGAGAGGATTTGTTAAAGTGAGTTTTAGCTCATGAGTTTCTCATTAACCGTACTATACTTGATTCATTCTGTATGTTTGGTTTCTGTTCCTTTACATTGGTGACCTATTTGGCAGAATAGCTGAATCTTCTCCACTTCAGAAGCATGTTTGTGTAGTAGATTCTTTTTTTGCCAGGAATTTCATGCTAGGCTTTGGCAATAAACATACATGCTAAAAGCTTAGAAAGTAGTTAATCTAGTTCATGCACAGCTTTTAGTGCATGTAGCTTGTGCCGCCAAAGAAGTGCAATGCTGATGGCACAAGCAGGTAGCGGCAAGAAGTAAAGTGGTTAAATACAGGGATTCAAGGACAAAGTGGAATAGCAATGTGAGCAAATAGATATTTTAACTTTTAGTAATACAAAAGAAAAAAGTGACAGGCACTAACTCAGGCTGGTAACACATAGCATCCATAGAAGCAACCTAAACTACACAGAAGAAACTCGGGTGTTGAAAATTTGTCATAAAATCATCTTTATAACATAACTAGGACATCAATTTAAAAACTTCCCGAACTAAGAGTAATGTGGAAGCATAGGAAGGACCTAAAAATCAAATAATGCCCCTCTCACACATCTGATAAATGCTGATAACCCATATACAGTGTCTAATATTAGTAGGTATAGTTACATGCAAAATAATACAAATAAACTATTACGAGAGGGATAAATGAATAAGTAAATGTTTAACCTATCAAATACCAATAGAGCCCCAGCTAGCTCTCCTCTATTTTGGTGCTGTATGGATACTTAAAAGGTTAAACTTTTTTCTTATTCATTTATTACTATTTGTATTATTTTGCATTTTACTACCCTGTTTACCCAAAATTACCCCACCCCCATCCGAAAATAAGTCCTATTGCATTTTTTTATGCAAATCAGAGTTTGGCTGCTTACGCTGATGTTTGTGATGAAATCACTACATTATATTGATACATGTTGATTTTTTGTTCAACAATAAATGTGAATTATTATTCATAGAAAAAAAAAACATCCCCTAAAAATAAGTCTATAGCTCGTTGTTAAGAGCAAAAATTATATTACCCTGCTTTCTCCTAAAATAAGAACATCCCGAAAATAAGACACAGTGCATTTTTTTTAATAATGAAATTCAGAGTTTGGCTGCTTATGCTGATGTTTGTGATGAAATCACTACAGTATATTAATACATGTTCATGTTTTGTTCAACAATAAATGTGAATTATTGTTCATATAAAAAAAAAAATCATCCCCTAAAAATAAGTCTTAGCTCATCTTTAGGAGCAAAAATGAATATAGGACGCTGTCTTATTTTCGGGGAAACGGGGTATATTTATTCATATTGGACACTTTATATCGGTAATCAGCAATGCATTTATCATATGTGTAAGGGGGGCGTTATTGGATTTTTGGGTCCTTACTGTAACGGGCACCTTCCCACAACACCTCAGTTCTTTTTATTTTTTGTTTCTGAACTTTAATTGTGGCACAACTGTGACACAATCCTTTCAGGGGCTATCCAATGTCATAAGTTGATGGCAAATCACAAGAATATGCCTTTACCTTAGAATCGATGAGGGCCTGACCTCTGGGACCAAGACCAATCATGAGCATAGAAGGACCCTATCAGTGGTTCAGAGTGTTAGCAGGGGGTTTGGAGCTGTGTATCAGAAATTCTTCTGTTATAAAATATATTATAAAATGAGCAAAGATAGCAAGTAAGCCAGCTCACCACTCTTGTAGGAGGAATTGCACGGATCCGCTAGGTTGCGCAGAAAATACCAAAATCTAGAAAAATGATCCAGCAGCTCCATAAAATCTTAGCTTTATTGAACATCCATTAAAAACGGCATAGCATTGCGGTACAGGTTACAGCTGTAACCTGTACCGCAATGCTATGCCGTTTTTAATGGATGTTCAATAAAGCTAAGATTTTATGGAGCTGCTGGATCAACTTTCTGGATTTTGATATTATAAAATGAGACTGCACAGAATTCTGAACTGAAAAATCATACTAAAAGAAAGGTTCACTTAGCCTTGTGGGGACTTACCACTTGCTAATGAGCAGTTGACACACTTTGCAATCTGTTGACTAGCATCTAACAGAAGTTTAAATGGCACGCATCCAATTTCAGCAAGATTCAACCTACACTTTACAAAATATTTAAGTAGATACGCTTACTCATTTCAAGCATTATTTATTTCAAGCTTTGTAACATGAAATCTGTTGTGGATTTCTCAACAGGAGCTTCACTGACCAGCTGAGGAAGATATCAAAGGATGCTGGGATGCCCATCCAGGGTCAGCCATGCTTCTGTAAATATGCACAGGGTGCAGATAGTGTGGAGCCAATGTTCAAACATTTAAAGCTTACCTATGTTGGTCTTCAGCTAATTGTGGTTATTCTTCCCGGCAAGACTCCAGTGTATGGTTAGTATGCTTGTACCTTGAATGCTTCATGACAGCTGGTCGTAATAATATGGCTCTTTATTTTTTCTTCTCCCTGTTTTCCAAGAGCCATATTTTTTTTTTTTTTTTTTTTTGCGGGACAAGATGTATTTTCTAATGCGCATTGACTGTATTATGGAATATACCGGGAAACCGAAAAAAAAAATTGGAAGTGGGGTTAAACGTGAAAAAAATGTACTTGCTCCATTCTTCTGGGGGGTTTATTTTTACAGCGTTCACTCTTTGGTATAAATAATTTGTTATCTATATTCTGCAGATTGATACAATTCAAATATGTAGAGTTTTTGTTATGTTATATTACTGCAAAAAAATCCAAACATTTCTTAAATTTGCGCTGCAGCCCTGTTTTCTGTGACCAGTAACTTTTTTGTTCTTCCACCCATAGTCCTGAGTGAGGGTGCATTTCTTTGCAGACTGGAGTGTACTTTTTATTGATATCATTTTGGAATAGATGCAACTTTTTCATCACTTTTTATTCCAATCCTTAGGGGACAGGAAATAACCAAAAAAACCTGCAATTTGGGCATTTGGAATTTTTTTTTCTGTCTTCTACATTATTTAGCGTATGGCATAAATTATGCTGTAATTTAATCAATCAGACTTTTAAGGGCATGACAATACCAATTATGTGTAACTTTATTATTTTATTTATTTTTATTTGCAAAATGCTTTTTAAACTTTTTTTATTTTATTTTTTTACTCGACATTTGAGTCCTCCTAGAGTACTTAACCACTATGGGGCGAAATCGTTAGTGCACCCTTCTGCATTATATGAACATTGCAGAAAGGTGTTCAAAGATGGCGGTTCAAACACTTCCTGCCTGGAGCAAGAAGTGTTAGAGACGCATACATGGCAGCAATGGAAGCCTTAATAAGGCTTTTAGCCACCATGTTAACGTATCGGCACCCCACAATCTCACTGCAAAGGTGGCAACTGCAATGAGAAATGGAGCGCGAGCCTTACCGGCAACAGGACGTAAGGGGTTAAATATAAAGAATTAACAGTAATTTAAAAAGACAATAATAAATGATGATGACCTATTTTAAACAGCATTTCTGACCTAACGATGAATAACGTTTTGTCTGCTTCTCTTTCACTGTCCAGTAATCCATATTATTAGTCTGACACCAATTAATAGTCCAAATAATACAGGCTTAAGGGACTGTATTGTATAAAGAAAAATTCCCAACTTAAAGGGGTTGTCTCAACACACCGTTCCACAGAGCCACAGCCAGCTTCAGAATCACGCTTCTTGGTCAGGCTATGGGCGGGTCTATTGCGGTGATTGGCATATAATCTCTGCTATTCCTTGCTGTTTCTGTTGCAGTGATATGCAGAAAGTTTATGATTTGTAGTACACAAAGCTACTGAGATCTAAGGTTTAAAACTTGCCATTAACTTAGGTAAACAAGCTCTTGCGCTAGGGATAATATTCAGCTGGAAGTGACTCACCATGGTTGATTGGTAGTTTGGAGCAATCAGAGGAGAGAACAGGGAGAGGTGGAACCCGAAAACTGGGGTCTCACTGCCTGACTGGCGAGGCAGCTTACATCCAGGTGGAGGCTGGAGAGGCCTTCTTTAAGTATTAGGGAAACGGCTGAGCAGCTGTATGGCCACATGCTGGTCTACCTCTTTATTATTTGCCTGTGTTTATATTGCATTTTTAAATCTCCCAAAAACATGCAGCTTTTGCTCCGGCTACTGAGCCCCAGAGTAGGATATTTCCTATTCTATAGAGATCACTTCTCGATAATCTCCTCATAATCATCACTAGTAGGATTACATTAACCGCTAACACTTCTGTTAAGAAGCTAGACGGTGATATCCGAGTCCCACCATTGACGGTAGGTCATGGTTAAGGTTCACCTCCATCTCCAGACTACAGGTTCCCGAGGTCAATGTGGCAGCTGTAAAGTGTATCGCTGAATGATGTAAGAATTTTTCCGTACTCTTTCTAGGGCATTAAACCATAAGGCTACATCTACACGACACTGGTTTACAGTTGAATTTTTAAGCAGATTTAGTCATTTTCAGCAAGAATCCGACTGTATATCATCCCCTTAGACCTCAATAGAAAATCCAAACTGTGGTCTACTCTGCTTGGATTTTCTGAGGTGGGATTTCAAATCCAAAATCAGATCTAAAAGCTTAGAACTTGTTCTATATCTGTTGTATTTCACTTGAAAATGTCAGGTTATAGTATTGTTCAATGTGGGCTGGCCAAAAAATGACCGCAAAAGCCGCTGAAAAAACAAACGATTGTAAAATACCAGTTGGTTGTTGTGTAATGCATTTCGGACATATTGATATGTTCTATGTGATATCTATGTACGATTCATAGATGAGAAACTATTACTATATTGTAATTGTTTATTTGAAAGTGTTTAATAAAAGATCCAGTTTCATATATATATATATATATATATATATATATATATAAACAGTTGGATTGTAATTGGAATCCAACACGGATTTTGTCCTCTGCCTTATTTTAGAGAGCTGCAACATATTCCATGTCTCTTGTATGCTTAATATGTGTGTGGAGATTTTTAAATGAACTGGGAAATCCCTGTAACATAAAAGCTTGATTTAAACAATTGCCTATTTTCTGGCACATTCCCCTTAACAGAGTAAGATAATTCTGTATAAGAAAATATTTTTAGTATCTGGGTTCATTTTAAAAAATGTAGATGATAACCACCTTAAGATTTAAAGGGAATGTGTCATCAAAAAATGACTAATTGTTTAAGTCCCGTTTTTTTTTTTTTTTTGTTAAACATGGGTTTTAGGAATTTTTTTTTTTAAATTTACATATCACTTTCAATATTTTTTAATAATTCTTAAGTCTTGCAGTTTTCACTTTGGCCACTAGGGCTTGTTTGCACTGCTTAAACAGCAGTCAGAGAGATGCTTTACAGTAGCTTCATGCACACAGGAGACTTAAGACTGACTCGGTCCCATTGATTTCTATAGGTTTTCTAGTCATGCTCTGTGACCTGGGAAGAAATCAGTGTGCAGTGAGGAGGAGAGAGTGAACTGTGACAGTCTCCTCTTGTGACTGGTGGATCCTGTGTTATCTATTCACACTGGTGTCACATTTCAGTTTTACCCTCTTTGTGCTGATAATGAGCAGACAACTGAGAATCTTTTTGTACAGAACAGGAAATGTAAGACAATTATTAAGCTTAGTGGCCAAAGTGAAAACTGCAGGACTTAAGAATTATTAAAATTTTTTGAAAGTGATATGGAAAATTAAAAAGAAATATAACCAAAAATTCTTAAAAAAATATGTTTAACATAAAAACATTAGTTAAACAATAAGTAATTTTTGATGACACATCCTTTTTAAAGCTTACATCATACTATTATTCTTTGAACTCAATAAGAAAGGTTTACACTAAGTTCCTTGTCTCCTTCGAGTAGTAGCTGCAGGCAGCCAGCATGTGTTGTAGCAGTCTATATAGGGAATTTGGCGCTGTATCAAAAAAAACCCCAAAAAACTCAAACCAGTATAACATTTATTAAAAATAATATAGCACAATTTTTTAGCTTCAAAAACACAATCATAAGTGGTGGAGCGGAATGTTACAATTTTCAATGCAGCATCCAAAATAATGCCCTCAGCCTATGCCAATGTTACTCTATTACATTTATTGCAACTTTCACTGTTAACTTCCTTTTAGTACTTTATACATACAATGAACCACTTATTTAGTCCTGTGGTATACGGAGGTAGGTAGAGTGCCGATCTTGCGACTCTATTAAACGCTGAATATCCACTTGGTAAAGTCCACTTTTAGAGCCGAGATCTTTGGTTATTTTCTTCTCCTCCGCGCTCTCCCCATGCCTACGACGATTCAGAGGGCATGGCTTCTTTGTCAAGCATAGCAGTGGTATGAATTAAATCCATATTTAAAGGTACATGTAAGTTACAAACGAGCGAACGTTATGCGGGAAATGAATCTACTTGTTTAAGTACAGTATATAAGCTTTATGTGAGCGCTATTACTTTTTGTCATATGCACTATATAGTAAAGTAACTGTATTTGTATCAGGGTTTTTTAATATAATGTTTAGATTTTTATTTTTATTTATTTTTTTGTCAGCTGAAGTGAAGAGAGTAGGGGATACACTCCTTGGCATGGCCACTCAGTGTGTGCAGGTTAAAAACGTAGTAAAGACCTCTCCGCAGACACTGTCCAATTTATTGCTAAAAACAATGCAAATTTTGGAGGCAAAACAATTCGGGCCCCCAATCAAGGTAATTTCAATTTAAGTGTTTATGGTTCATAACATTTAACGTTAGGCTTAGCGAGGGAAATTTTTTTTTTTTCCTCTTTTCATTATTTTTGGAAAAGTGCCCTTAAAAGTTTTTTCCCCTTTCTTCCTTAAAATTTTAAAAGGGGTTTTGCCAAATTTTTTTTTCATCCCCTCCTGCATCCAGTTTTTCAGCTTTGGTGCTCAAGGGGGCGTGTGTGATTTGTTTGAATTGATATCATGGACCCGCAGATACTTCACCAGGGGCCTTTCCTCTCTCTAGCCCAAAAAAGGGTCTGTTTATGTATAGAACTTAAGTACCCCCACATTGTAGCCCAAGGTAACATTTTTGTTTTTTCAGCACAAGGGGCCCTTTGGGTTCAATCCCTGCGGGAAGTTAAACTTTGGATTTTTTTTTTCCTCCTTTTTATTTGCAGTGTTTGAAATTACAAAGGGGACAGGGGGAGGAGTAGAATGACAGCACCTGGGTTTAAAACACCATAGCTGCCTAGGGGAAAAGTGTTGTCTGGCATGTGCACCAGGATGAGGAGCTTCCCCCTGGGGATACCCCCTAAGCCAGTTAAACAAGGTCCGTAGGACCGAAAAAACAAAAACGGTGCAAAATTTTTTAAATAATCATGAATGGTGAAAAGGTTTATTTAATTTTCAAATTTCCCCACGAAATTTTTACTTTTTGGCAAAACCCCCTTTAACCTTGCTGGTCCCATAAAAAAAAAAATCAACTACATATGCAATCTTTATGGAGTCACATTGACCCCATGGTACTGGACAAGGGCTAAAGGAGTTGTCAGGTTATTTTTAAATTTTTTTTTCTAGGGATACTACTGCCCTTATAAAATTAATTAAATAAATTAAAAAATAACATGACAACCCCTTTAATAGAAAAAATGTTTTTAGGCCTCCTTAGTTAGTTATTTTTGATACTAAACATATGGATTCTTTACTGTACAGCTGATCTAAACACCTGTAGTATGCAGGGTAAAATGTAAAGTTTACGGTTAGAAAAAAAAATTGTATGTAAGGAAAATTGTACTATTTGTATTTGCTTTTTTAAATCTGACTTTTTAAAAAGATATTTTGTTTTTGCACCCCTTTTTTTCCAGCCCCCATTATTTCCGGGGCTGATGGATCATCCTCCTGCTGGTGATGGCAAGAAACCTCTATTGGCGTAGGGGGCAGCAGGGGGGTACCCCAGGCTTTGTGCTACTGTGCGTGGCAGACTTTCGACGGAAGAAAACCCCCAAGACTTTTTGTAAGTCAGAAAGTCTTTTAAAGCCTTAAAAATATGGTTGGGTGGTTTCCCATCCAGTTTTTATAAGTCAACCGATTAAAAGCCGACCTTTATCATTACCGTGGGGGGTGTGTCTGAAGGTCAAATGAAACAGGTGGGTTTAGCTTTCTCCATTATCCTTCATGATTAAATTCCCCGGCAAAAACGCAAAGATAATATTGATTACTGTCAGGCATGTAACTTACTAGATGTATTCAAAAACATGTAGAAAAGGGGTCACAGACGGAAACCTTTGAATCATGGGATAGTGTGGGGCATGCTGTCTTTTATGATAGTGTTACCTTAGATAATAAAATGACACGACATATTACATACAGGGTTATAATAAAACTACGAAGGTGGTTATTGCATTTTTTGTAATTACTGCAATCTGGTAAATTCATCACCCATTTTCAAAGATGTATGTGTATTTGCAAATACGCAGTAACACCCCCTAGGCTAAAGAATTTTGGCCGAAGTGGGCAGAAGGGGCAAAAAACTATCTTTTAAGTATAGTCTTTTTTCCCCTACAGTTTTTGAGCCCAAGCTTACTTTTTTCAATCATCTTGCTGCCCTTTTCCCCTCCTTTTCCTCCCCGCCCAGTCATCCCTCCAAACAACTCCATCCACATTAGCTCCCCCCCTCCTTCCCTCCATCACGATCCCTGCATTTTTACTTACTTTCCTCCCCCAAACCATCCTCTTTCGGGGTGCTGCACAAAAACGCTCAAATTTCAGTGAACCATCTGCAATCACTTTTCTTTCTCTGCTTCTTTGCTGCAGGAGACAATCTCCCAACCCCGGGTCCCCCTTTCCCTTTTACGCCATCCCACCTCTTTCTCCCACAGAAACCCTTGCAAACCCCTCCTAATTTGTTGTCTCTTTTCCTCTCCCATTTAAATGTCTTTGTGGAACGCCCGATCCGTCGTAATAAACCACTGCTGTCCATGACCTGTTCCTTTCTCCCCTTTCCTAAAATCTCCTAGCTCTCACAAAAACTTGGCCCCAGCAATCAACACAGATCCCTTGCTGCCCTCCTCGGCGGCCTAACTCACCCACACCCCCCAACCTGAACAGGGTGGAGGAGTTGGCATTCTTCTGCCCCAACATTGCACCTACCAGGTCTTTCCCCCCCCTTTTCCTCACTCATTTTTCCCCCCCTTTGGGTCCACCCCTCAGACTCTTTGGGCCATTTTCCATCAAGTCGCAGTTATTTTCGCCCCCCCGGGCTCACCCCCCCTTTTTTTTTCGGGATCATTTTGCTCCTGGCTACCTAAATTTCCCTCAACTGAAATACCCAAAAATCATCATGGGATTTCAACATCCCATTGATACCCTGGGTCTCCTTCCGCCTTTTCGTTTCTTTCACTAACCCTTTCTTGGCCTCGCATTTTTCCCTACTCCCCAAAACTCACAAGGATGGAACTCTCTTGATCTGGTCTTCTGTCCCCTCTGCTCAATTTCCCAATCTTACCAACTCTCCTTATGAACTCCCGGATCATAACCTTTATCCTTTTACTAAACAATTTTCCCCAGCCTTTCCCCTGGACACACCTACCCGTCCCCATTCGATATCTCCGCTCTATAACATCAGAGCTCTCAGACACCATTTCAGTCCTCATGCCCCCCCAAACCCTCCTCCCTCCTGTCCTGACTGGGTGTTAAAAATTACAAAAAAACTCACTACCCCGGACATATTGACACAATCACACCCGACCACCAAGTCAGACGCCCGCAGGTTGGCACACGCCTCAACTCCTTCTGCGCGCTGTTCCAGGTGTGTGATACTGGGAGGAAAAAAAGTACCTCAGACTTTCTCCATTACAAATTCTGCTCAGGGGGGCCCACCACACTGCCCTTCCTGCGCCAAACAAAAATATTTCAACCCCCATTCAACACTACACAACAACCCAAAACGTCGTTTGAACCTTCCACTCCTCCTCAGGCCCAAAATCAGGCCCGGGCCTGACCTCGTGCTGAAACCGGCCATTTTACTTCAAAAAACAAAAATTGACGCATCCGGGAAAAAATCACATCACAATCCCCAATTAAAACCCATCCTGTTCCCTCCCCCCCACTCCTCTAATCTGCTCTCGGCCCCTTACCCGCATCAGAAAAGAATGTCCAGGCTTCCCCGGGCTGTCCCCCACCACTTGCTCTATGACCCCATTCCCCCCCCACCTTTCCCTCCCATTCCCAGTGTCCTCTCTCACCCCACTACAATCTGTAACTCTCTCTCCCCACTGGGATCCTTCCCATCCTCCTTTAAACACGCTGTTTTTAACTCCCCTTTCTTTAAAAAAACCCTCTCTGGACCCCCCTCGCCCGCAACTACCGCCCCTCTCTAACCTGCCCTTCTCTCCCAAATCATGGAAGCTTTGGGCTACTTCCTCGCCTGATCCGCTATCTCTCTCTAACTCTCTTCTAACCCCCCTGCAATCCGTTTCCCCCCCAAAACTCCACAAAACTGTCTTTCAAAGTTTCAAAATGACCTCCTGACAGCAAAATCGCAGGGGGAAAACCATTTTGCTTCTTTGGGTTTCTCTGCAGCATTTACACTGTTTTATCCCACCCCCTCCTAAAAACTCCGCACCATCGGGATCCAGGGACACCGCTCTCTCTTGGTTCTCTTCCCACCTCTCTGACCGCTCCTTCAGTGCTCTTTTCCCCCGGTTTTACCTCCTCTCCTCCCCTCTTCTGTCGGGGGTTCCTCAGGGGCCGTTCTTGGGCCTCTCCCCTTTTTCACTCTACACAGCCCCCTTGGACAAACCATCATAGAATTTTTGGGTTCCCTACCATCTCTACGCTGATCCCCCCAACTAAAAATTCTCCCCCAGAACCATTCCTGCCCTGCTACAGAAAAACCCGTGACTGTCTGCCGCGTCTTGAACACATTCCTCTCTCTATCTCCAAAAACCTCACTTTAAAAAAATGAACTTTTAGTCATCCCCCCCCATCTATAAACCGACCTCACCCTGGGTATTTCTCTCTAGTGTGTGGGAAACCCTAACCCTAGGCAGCAAAGGCCCCTTCTTTGGGGGGGTTTTACTAAAACTTGTCGACCCCTTCACCCCCTATTCAAATCCCTTACCCGCTCCTGTTCCTGCACCTCAAGAAACCCCCAGAATCCTTCCATTTCTCACGTGGAAACAACTCATACTCTCTTTATGCTCTTATTTCCTTCTCGTTTTGACTACTTAACTCCCCCCCCCACTTTTTGGCTTCTCTCTGTAAAACTCCCCCCTGCAACGGGCCTGAAAAGCACGCCAGGGTCTTTTTTTCTTTCCAGCCGCTATACTGAATCCTTCCCCCGTGTAGTCCTTCACTGGCTGCCTATTCCCGTACCGAATACAACTAAACTCTCACTCTCAACATAAGGCTCTCCCCATGCTGCACCCCCCCTACATCTCCCCCCTTATCTCTGTCTACCACCCTACCCGTTCTCTCCGCTTGTATGACTAAGACTACACACCTCACCATCCGAAAATCCCATGCCCTCTCCAAATTTTTTCACGTATTGCACCCCGTTCTCTGGAACTGTTTACCCCATGTATCAGGCACACTCACAACCCCCACGTTTTAAATGCGGTCTGAAAACTCATCTTCTTAAAAAGCTAAAGATCCCTAATTTTCAAACCCCCCAAATTCGTCAAGATTCGTCACTTCCTACCTTTGGCACCCCAGGGACTTATCTGTATAAGATGTAGGTTTTGGGAAAAGGAGGTTTCCACATTTTTTGTATATCCCCATTTTATGAACATGGGGTGGTCCATTGTTAAACCCAAACCATTTTCACCTTTTTTTTCCCCCATACACCAAATGAAATGTAAGCCTTGCGACAGGGCCCTCACACCCCGGGGTTCATTTGCCCGTAGCTTTTTTTAAATTTAATGTCTGGGGTTTGTTTGCTTATTCCCTCTATATTTTAAAGTGCTGCGGAATATGTTGGCGCTATATAAATAAAGATTATTATTATTATTATTATATAGGGTTTTGTTGTGAAGATATCTGACCAGGGTGGAAGGTTTATCTCTGCCATTCCTTTTTGACGTTAAATTAAATTGCCAAAAAGGGCCAGACTATGGTTCACTTCTCACAAAAAATTTTGAATTCAGTTTTTTTGAAATTTTGGATAACAAAAAATTTCTTGATTTTTTTTTTTTTTTAAATGAACTAAATAATACCCTTCTCATTAACTTTTAGAATGCACTTTGTCCAACTGTTCAATCTTCAGTACTTTTTGCACAACTTGCTGATCTCCAACAAGGAGCTTAATGCTAAAATTCCCAACAGGTTTTTGATCCCTGAATCACTCAATAAATATAGGGGATCAATTTGAATTGGTATTTAAACAGTCCTCCTCATCATACTGTTCACATTTTGACATAATGAGACCAAGACAACATCTTACAATTGATCAACAGTTCCTCACCATTGTGAGGCTTCAAGCAAGATGCTCTCAGACGTAAGTGGCCACTGAGCTTAGCGTGTCACAGAGTGTCATCAGCAGATTGCAGTGGAGAGACAGAGACTGGAAGAGTCACAGAAAGGCAAAGAAGTGGTCATCCTTTGTCTATAGACATCACACACTGATGACTGCTTTATTGTAACAACTGCCCTACAGAACCGGTTGATAAATGCCACACAACTCCAGGCGCATTCAAGTGTCACATCAGACCATTTGTAACCGTATATATCCGCGTGGTCTGCGTGCTAGATGATCCATCTGCCCCACCAGGCACAGGTATCATCGTCTTGTATGGGCCAGGGAGCATATACGCTGGATGAGGGACCAGTGGTCATCAGTGCTCTTCAGTGATGAAAGTCAATTCACTCTGAGCAGAAATGATGATGCAAACAATGCTGGAGACGTCAAGGAGATCGCTATACATCAGCCACAGACGAGCCTTTGCTGGTGGTGGTGGTACTCATTACAGAACTTCCCTACACTTTGTGAATGGTACAGTGACAAGCCTCTACTACTTGCATCCAGTCATTGTGCCTTCGCATGAACAACATAAGGCTAATTTCATGGATGACAGAGCTCTAGCTCATCGAAGTCGCATCATTAGGGAACGACTACTGGAGACTGGGGTACCTCAAATGGAGTGGCCTGCACCCTCTCCAGACCTGAACCCCCTAGAAAACCTGTAGGATTAGCTGAGTCACCATTTAGAAGCTTGTAACTCTGTACCCCTGACTCTTAATGACCTGAGGGGCGCCCTCCAAGCAGAGTGGGATGCCATGCCTCAGCAGTCAACAACTCGACATCAAGCTGTAATTGGTGAACAAGGCCACATGACACGTTATTGAGGCATTGACATGTTTTGGTGGTGTACACCCTTCACTGCTGTTGGCTTTTGTTTCATTAAATTGTGTGACATGAGCAAATCAACATTGCATGCTGCAACTTAAACGGCTTATGCGGGATAAAATATCACTGTAGTGAAAAACGTTTACATTTTCCATAGATTTCACCTGAAAGCCAAATATCCCTAACTTTTTGTGAGTAGTGTATATGTCTGCATATGTTTGTGTCTGATGGAAGTAAAACGCAATAAAAGTGACATAGTAGACAAATATAGTATCAACATTAGCATTACTTCTGTCTTCAAAAATATTACACATTTAAAATAAAGGCAAGTTTCTAAGAATGATTTGCCTTCTGAAGGAAAGCCGACATTCATATGTTCTTTTAATTACTGACGGGTAGTAAGTGGTTCCAGCCGCTTTGTCCGGGTCGCTTTTCTGGAGGGCCAAAGACCCGGGTGGGTGGCCATCCCCCCAACCAGGTGAGGCGGTGTCAGGCCTATAAAGCCTGAGTCTGCGGGCCTGTAAATGGCTGCGGTTTTTTTTTGGGGGAGCCATAATGTGAAGTTACTCTTTTTCTTTTTTCAGCTTGCCCAGGGTCACTGAGGGGTTTCCCCCTGGTATAGTTAAAACGTTTTGTGTGTAGCTAGTGCCACCAGAGGTTTTGTTTTATGTTTTTATTCCTGTAGTTAAGGCCCGGTTTTGTTTCCTTTTTATCATAAACAAACCGGGGCACTTTACTCAGGGGTCACGTCCCTCTTTTGTGGGGAAGCCCAGCCTGCAACCTGCTTGGACGCTGATCCCTCACTAATTTTAATAGTTGCAAACAAAAATTAACACACACTAAATAAAAAGACCATGCATTTTTTCCACTATCTGACATAAAAATCAGAATAAACCCCCCCTTTTTTGGGTCAATTAGGAACCAAAATTATTTATTTTTAAACCAAATGCCGAAAATGGGGAAAAGAGATTTTTTGGAAAGGGTTTTTTTTATTAATTTCTGCAAAGTCAAAATTTTTAATTTCATTAGTTTTTTTGGAAAACATTGCCCTTGAAACTGCATTTACTTGGGTAAAAAACATCTTGAATATTCTTCCCAAGCTTCTCCAATTTTTTGGTAGGAAATTTGGGCCCATTCCTTCAAACAAATTGGGGGAACTGAGCCATTTTGCACCTACCTTTTTTGCTTTAAAACCCAAAAAATTTTCAATAGGGCTGAGATCGGGCTTTGTGTGACCACTCCAAAAATTGACTTGGCATCCTTAAAAAAAGGGGCTGTCTCACAAAATTGTTCATCTACTTCAGTCCTTTTTTCTTTTGGTTTTTTCTTTGAATTTTAGGGGGGTGATTTACTGTCTTCCCCTAGGCTGCAGTAAGAACCGGTCTGTACTATAGAACCAGTGTGGCAAACCCCCCCCTCAGGATAATTGAAAAGGTCCCCGTAGCATAGCGACCCAAGGGGCGATAGCCAACAAGAGGGGATAATTTGGAATAGGTAGGGAAACGTTAATGGCAAATTTCAAAGTGACTTTTTTTGGGAAGATCTTTAATAAAAAAACAATCCTTTAGTGAGCCACTTTGTTACCCTTTGGCATATGCATCGGTCCCCTTTTCCCATTTTTGGGAAATCCCATTTTTCCGCCCAACCTTTAACTTTCCTGGCTGATCTTGAAATTTGCTTTTATATTGCCACTAATCTTCTTTCCCCCCAGATCCCAAACCCTATTTTGGGAATTTCACCAGTCCCTTTTGCAGCAAAACAACCCCCAACCCCTAAGCTGCCAAACCCATGTTTCACTTGGGATGGGGTTTCTTAGGGGCCGTTCACACGGGTTATTCTGTGACTGATTCCAGTCATACGCGCGCGAAGCGCTGAGTAAAAAGCTGGAATCCGCCATCCCATTACGGCAACCCCAGTTCTCATAGAGAACTGTGGATTTCCTCTCTCTTCCCCCGCTCGGGGAATCCCGAGCAGGGGGAAAAAACATACACATTATTTTACGGGGTGACGGCCAAATTTTCTTTTTGGGGCCGGCGAGCTTTCCGGCCCCCCGCCCCCCCGCACGGGGAGCCATGTAATTGGGGCGAAATTCGCCCCGCATTTTCTTTGGCAATAAGCCGTGTGAAACATTTCCTTGGGGTTCCAAGCTTCTTTTCCTTTTTTCTCCAAACGTAAAGATGGTCATTATGCCAAACAGTCCAATTTTAGTTTCCCCAAAACACAGGACAAAACTCCAAAAATGTAGATGCTAACTTCCTGTTGTGCATTTGCAAACATTATCTGACTTTTATATGTTTCTTTTGGAAGTAACGGCTGTCTTCCCTGGCAGTGGCCTTTCAACACCATTTAATACAGTACTTTGTTTCATCTCTGAGACCAGACCCCTATCTCCTTCCAGAGCGGTATAGATGGTTTCTGGTACATACATCATGCTTGTTGATGTGTACTTGCATATATTGTTTGTACAGAAAAACAAGGCACCTTCATGTAACTGAAATTGCACCCAAGGATGGATTCAGACTTGTGCAAGTCCATAAAAAACATTCTCTTCCTGATATATTGGCTGATTTTCTTTAGACTTTCCCATATGTTACAGGCACAGAAGCAGTGTGTTTCCTGGTGTGAATATTAAAATACATCCACTTGTGTGTCTAATTAACACCTGATGTTGGCCAATACATCTATCAGAACTCAAACGCATGACAATCATCATATGGATTGTCAAATTTTTAAAGACATATTGATCCTAGTAAATGTAAACTTTTGACTTTGCAGAAAGTAATAAAAATGCCTTGAACAATTCTCTATCTCATTATTCTGGCATTTGACAAATATAAATAATTTTGGTAATCTTAATTGACCTAAAGCGGGTAAGGTATATCCTGACCTCTCATTATTATTATTGTTATTATTTTTATTAGGTCCAAAGTAGAAATCACCTTTTTTATGCTTTCCTTTAGGTTGCATGGCCAGAGCTCATGGCTATTCGGAAGGCTTGCATAAGTTTGGAAGAGGACTACAGACCTGGCATTACATACATTGTCGTTCAAAAGCGTCATCATACCAGGCTTTTCTGTGCTGACAAAACGGAGAGGGTACGTCTACAGGACTGTACACATGGAGTAATCAAATATTGATGCGTTTTCACACATGTGCTCCTTTTTGTGAGGCTTTTTTAAAAACAGTTCTCCATTATCACGGTTTTAAAATACCCACATATAAGAAATAATCGCAAGTGTGCTAAGAAAGAAGTGTTGTCATAGGGCCACTAGTCTAGTAGATTCAAGCATGTGATTTCAATCTGTATTATCAGTGGAAGGCTTTACTAAAGAACTCTTCCCTTATTGTACATTAGACCGTCTTTTGTATAATGGTATTTCTCGTCATTATCATTGGGAGACACACACCTGGAGTATAGGCCCTCGCCATAGGAGGCTGACACAAGTTGGAAACCAAACATTTTAGCACCGCCTGGATGAACTGTATTCCTCCTGCATATGCCAGGCTACTCAGTTTTAGCCTAGAACCCGTTGGAGGCAGACGCTGCTCCACATGTCTGCTGCATTTTTTATTTTATTTTTATTTCTTTAAGTTCCTTTTCAAGAGGTGATGGAGTTTTCTCTGACCTGTCGGGGGGTCATCAACGTGGTTGCATCAGGAAACCAGACAGTTGTTTAACTTCATGCTTCACCTTATGCGCTGGTCACCCATCCCCACTACCGCTTCCAAGGTTTTTTCCCTGGATTTCGGCAATCCTACCCAAGGGCGCGTGATATTGAAGGGATGATTCCGCATACACCCAAAGACGTCAGATCGGTGCGTTTCCCCGTCCTTCCCTTCGGGAGGGATGCTTGGGAAAATTCATTTGATTTTTCGCCGTGCGCTGTGTCTTTGTGCAGCGTTCTTTAGAGCACTCGCGCTCTCACAATAATACCTTCCCAGTTTTCCCACCGCCTCTTTGGGTGTAGATTGCATTACCACCTTTCCAGTATTAGGCTTGCTGTCGTTCCTCATGTCTCCCGCACACAACTGTAATTTGTTTTGCTATTGAACCGAGTACTTCTCTCACACCCTGGAGTGCTGCAGAGTACACTCAGGTTCGATCCGCTCAGATCCCTTCCTTTTCTACTGGTACAATTTTTTTGTTTAAAGGGTTTGTGTGTGAATCCCCAAAAAAATATGAATAACAGTATTGAAGGGAAATATGTAAACGAGCTCTATAAGCAGTAACTATCATGTCACAATCCTGGTTGGTATGTACTACTATAACAGAAACTTGTAAATGGCACTATGTATCACACATGTTGGATCCTTCTCCTCACATGGGGCAGAGTGCTACGAGTTAGGTGCACTCTATGTAGAACTACGATTTCAAGGGTAAAGGCACTTCCGCTACACCAAGACAGAGAGCTGACATTCTAAATACTATATACACACGACAAATATATGTGTATAAATGTGGTTATACAGCCTTCTCAGTACTTCCTTTTTACTCTGCAGTCGTCGTCATACCCAGTGAAGTAACTCAGAGTCTTTCAGTTTACCTGTAGTGACAGGTACATCTGCTGAGAAAGGAGACATCCGACAGTGACACATGTTTGTAACATCCCCTACACAAACGAGCAGACGTTTCTAATTAAAGAATATTTAGGGATTTATCCTACATAAGACAGGTAATTTATAGTATTTAGGTTTCTCTTTCCCGAGAACGTCTCATATGACTCTGTGGCAAGAATTGATCTTGGTCGGCACAGGTGGCACACAGTTTAGCTTTCTTCCTCCTATGAACCCATCACTATCCTCCGGAACCAATTTTGAGAGTTTTTCCATAATGAAACCTCTGTCAATTTATGTTTTCCAAAGTACCTAAGTGCGCGATTAACAGCCAAAACTCCCTCAGAACCAGAGATGAGTTATTATCCATCAGATCTGGCTGGCTTCAATGTATGTCGCTGGGTTCGGAGAAGTCATTTCATGATTTGATCTGCAAGCAATCTAAATGTCATGAGGCGATCCCAATTCTGCTACATGAAATCGGACTCAGTCGCGGTGATGATTAGTGTCCTCTGAAGCACGATCCAAAAAGCTCTTCTCTATTGCGTCTCGTAGAAATCTGTGTTGCTCCCTCACGCACAGTATCGGTCGATACCCAGGTCCAATCGCAGTGGAAGGTGGTAGTTCTCACCTGGGCATGATTCATATAACCTTACAGACATAAGCCAACTGTTTGTGCATTCCGCTTATAATTTAGATCCATCATCACTTCTATTACACGCGGCTGCTTCTACCTACATTTTAAACACCCCCTAGGTTCTCTTCATTTCTGCAGGCTAGCTCCACGACAGGGACTTCGTAAGCTGTGCATGTCACAGGGGGGGGGGGGGGGGGGGGCAGGGGGGAGAAAAAGGGGGGGGGGGGGGGGAGTGGGACTTTCATTTTGCGCCTATTTCTCCTGATCCTGCCGTTTCAGCATTGCTGGTACGCTCTACTGAAGGTAGATTCTATGCTTATCACGTCTTGCTCACACACTCAATCATATAGTCTGCTCCTGCACGTTATTCATACATTACCAGCTTGGCCCCACAGGGCTTGGCTCGTGGATCTCAATGCCATGTTGCTGGCGAACCAATGCCAACACATCCCTTCACAGCCAGACCTACCTTTTTCCAAGGTCCTCATTTCCATCCCCACTTTACCTCAGCGTACTTTCCGATGGCGTGCGTATGAAACTGAAGTTTATCCAAGCTTGTGGATCCTGTCGACCTGTGATTCGACATGCATAATTTATGGACCGACAGCAGACACAGTCTGCCTATTAATATATAATAATTTTTGTACCTGAGAAAGCCTTTCGATATGACATGGTGTAGCAGCCGCACAGTTTTTCACCATTGGTTCGACGACCCCGTGTGTATTACCTTTCTTCCAGTCAGGTCTGCGGCATGGGACACTATGGCCTTATCCTCCTTGAGATGTCAAGATTTTTAGGCCACTCTGTTCCTGTTTCGGCGCACTTTTGGCATCCCCCGCCGCCACGGTCAAGATTTTTGTTGCAGGGAGTATGCTGCCTGCTGCAAAATACCGGCACCTTACAAACTCGGAATTGTTAAAACATTTAATCTATGCAGATTTAAATCTTGGTTTTGAAGGCAATGACCGAAGTTTCATCCTTTGAATATTAGTGAATGTGGGAAGTTTCACATCGTATTGCTTTCACAGAAAGATGGCCTTCGCTTGTAGCCTTTACTTACCATCCTGTCGATAGTCATGAGCTGGCCGGCTCTTCATCTGTGCAGATCTCTTTTTTGGGTTCACTATCCTATAGGACAAGCAGTCCATCCTCATGTCCTGTGACCTATCGTTTACTCCGCTGAGTGTTATTTTCCTCATTAACTACCTAGCAATGATCCCTAGTTCTGGCCTCTTATTCTGCCCCCACCACTGCTCACCCAATGAGAAGCGGTATGCATATGAATTGTATGAGATGTTGTCAGGCGCTTACCGGCGCACTGAATCTTTACAAGATGCTTGAACTCCCATCTTTTGTCAAGTCTCCGGGAGTTAACCACAAATAGAAGGTCTTGGTGGCTCAGTCTGAAAGCATGTTCACCACGGCTTAAAATGAGAGCCTTATTTTCGTGACCGTAATTACGCGCACGAAGATGCGTAGCAAATTAACGGGCTGAAAATGACGCCATTCATTATCGGATAGATACCACAGTCTACAATAGAGAACATATGGATTTACGACTACCTCTCCTGACCACGTTCGAATGACACCGGTGGGAGAGAATCTAAGTAGACATGTGAATTATTTCATCATGGCGTGTATACTCGCCGCTGGTAAATGCCAAGTACAAAGGGCCGGCAAAGTAGCCGGACCCCACACATCACTCCCCACCGCCCCGACCACCAACTACCCACCTACCCGCAAACCACCCTCTACACACGAACCGTAATTGCGTGACGGCGTAATTACGGCCCGACAGTGAAGGCCTTGTAGAACATAGACCTAAGAGCCAAACTGCACAGTTGTCAAAAGATCTTAACTACAGTCAAGACTATAACCTCTACTCTACATCACGTCATGGCTCATTCTACATGCGAAAGGTCGAGCCTGCCTGGGTTCCTGCTGCATCAGCACTCAACTCCATGTGAGGATGGTCTGCAAGTGCACTGACCTGGCTTCTCAGTTCTATACTTATTAACGAAATCTACCAATTTCCCATAAACCTTGGCCTCGAGCATGATAGAAGCCTACGGCCGTAGGAGCGCCTCGGCATTTATTTCTTACTACAATATTATTTGACCTAGCAACATTCTGGGACTGCATTTGAGACATCACCCTAATGTGACTGTATCCCCATTGATATAGACAAGAAATTTGGATTTATGTACTCACTTGATAAATCCTTTACAATCACTCGATGATACATTGGGGGGACAGCGAGGATCCCTCCCTCTTATTTTGATCCATTATTCCTTTCTTTATTTTCTAAATTATACGTTTTCTCATGTGAACTGCTGTTAAGCTTTTTTATGCAGATTTCTGCTACGGACTTTTATACAACCATGGCTACATTGGTCTGAGTCAGTAGGAAGGATACAATACAATCACAGATGTGCGGAGCAGACATGTTAGTTTGTCCACCTATGTCTCCGCCTACCTAGGCGTAGCAAGAAAGGGGTACTATACCAACGGTGTTTTAGTCCCGCCCAATGAATTCAAGATGAGAAAAGAATTTTCTAACTGTAAGTAACAAAAATCTGAACTGTTATACATTTATCTGCTATAGGTTGGTAGGATTTTTTGTGACTTACATACTGCGAGCATCTTTCAATGAAGTGATTACATAATAGCAAAACAGTTTCTTTTGCATGCATGCACATTATAGGGGGTGAGGGGGGAGAAGGGGGGCGGGTGAAGTGAGGAATAAAATGTGGCTTACTTTTCAATGTATAAAGATTTACTTAGAGCGTGGGAAAAAAGTGGGAATGTGCCATCAGGAAACCACTGGTAAGCAGCACCACATACCACATCCCGTCAGAATATTGACTTCTATAACTCCTGGGTAGGCCATGCATGGTTTTCTAGGTATGTCCAGCTATAAAGATGCGTGTGTTGTGTTCTTTATCTGCCCTGAGAGATATCTGTATTCTTTGCAAACTATTGTGTGTCTTCTAGGGAACAAGTCGCCCATCTCACTACCAAGTACTTTGGGATGACAACTGCTTCACAGCAGATGAGTTACAGCTCGTTAAACCTACACAATCTTGTCACACATATTGACTCGATGTACGACACGCTCAGTCTCTATCATCCAAGCTATCCATGCATCACGTCGCTGTTTGCTTTGTCAGAGCAAATAACCATCTTGTGGACAAAGATCATGATAGGTAAGCATTTATATTTTTCCTATGTTGTTATTCATAGCACTATTTTCTCTCCTTCTATACGATACGTACATCTCTGCCATTCGTCTCCCACCTAGAATTTATGAATAAAAGTATGTGTTTGTAACACTATCTATGGTTGTCACTAAGTAATATAGGTAGCATCGATTTCCACTTATAGTGTCTATCATATATTGTAGTGTGGTAAAATACTTATACAGGTGTTAGTAATCTTATTTGAATGTATTAAGTCATACACTACAGAACACAACGCGAAATGAGATGTCTAAACATTGGCGGTGCGTAACTTGTCATTTTTTGCGGGCGCATTAAATAAGTGTAAAGTGCGCCAGAAAGTCCGACCTCTATCAAAAAAATCTGACGATCAATCACGGTATATCGTTGACATAATATATAATGCCGCACTAAACAATGATGTCGGGCATTGGCACCTCACAATAACGAAATGCCCCTATTAGAGCGCGCATAAGCACATCATTAGCAGGTATATGATGTTTCTACAGTGGAGGTAACTGATCAAGCAAAGCGCCTACACCAAGTGAGCAGACGATGTTTCCTCGATAGGGTGCATATACATACTGCTAATTCCAAGAAATGTTTTTCGTGCCAGCAATTACGACGCAAATCGCAACAAATAGCAGTATCATTAAAAGCGTAATGTAATAGGCCCTATCTGATAGCACACACGCACGGATGTGCGCACAGCATTACTCAAGGAAAAATTTTAAATGACATCCTACACGCATACGTGAACTGCGGCAAACACATATACACTTGTAATTATGTGCTATGCGCCTCAAAAGGTGCATTTCTTTATGGAGCACACAGTGACATATTCATTTTAGGTGCATTACAAGTGTGTTCGGGCACGCATATAATACGCCTATTTGGTGTAAGCAGTGTACAGTTACATATACATACCAAAATTAGGAACAAATAGGCTGATTTTAGCGCAATATAGACAATGAACAAGCATTGGCGTTGGCACGTGTTGGAAATGTAGCCCGATAAAAGCTATTATGCCTTTGACAGTAAAAAGATAAAAGATTAAAAGTCTAAATTAAAACTATTTAGAAAGATTGTTACTTCAATTCCTTTCAGCAGCTTCACTTGTATTTAGTTAACTTGTGGTTTAGGCAGTTAGCATCCCGCAGCAGTGACTGTACTATTGCCGTTGTCAGTAGCCTTATGCATTCTCTGACGATGCTTAATCATAACATTTAAATCCATTGCATACAAATGGCAAAAAGCTAGAAGTAAACTCCAGTACCCTTTTGTTTTAAAGGGGTGTTGTCTCACACAAGGATTGCTATATTATGTTAAAGATCTATGCAAAAACAAGTGCACTATGCAATATGTGTCCAATTAATGAGTCTACCATATTCCTAGAAATAACTCACTTTTGATAATGGCTGCCAATCAGCTTCTCAGGTCCACTATAGCTAGCAGACCTGTTCAATTTCTCAATGATAGGCTGCCAGCACTGTTTAGCTATAAGGCTACAGACCTGTTTGATTCATCCTGATAGTCCTTGCCCAGCACTGTGTTTGCTATCGCTAACAGACCTGGCTTCACTGCATTGCTCTAGAAGATAAGCCACTAAAACATACCCCTAAAGAATTCAAAATGAAACCAAGTAAAACATGACTTGAGGTAAAGATGAATCTATGTAGCGAGACAACCCCTTTAAGCCTTTGGATGTCGTTATTTTAAAATGGCATAATGGTTGATTAAAGAGCGGGTGAGCACGGCTCCTTCAAAGTAAGGCCTAACATTTAGGTAGTTCTCCAACAAAGAGTAATGGTTGCCTCAGGTGTCTAAAAGTGCCACATGCGTTCTCCAAAAGTATAGAAGAAGTTTAAAAAGCGTACTGATAATAGACATGCATAATACACGTGCATACACTAAGTATTACTGTTTACGTTCATTTTTTTTTTTTTATTTTTATTATTAATTTATAATATCTTGGAGCTATTAACAAATATTATTTCCTTTAGTCCAAATGTGTAAAAAAAAAAATAAAACTACGCAAGATCAAACAATTTACACATGCGTTCATTAATTTCATGGTATGGATTGTTACACATGCAGCACTGCCAATTATCACTCATTTAGAAATCCTCCCAAAAAATTAGAATAGCTGTTTTTGAGTTATCAACTACTAGTTGAACATCCATCAGTAGGGCAACATGTTATAGGCTCACTGTGATCACCAGAGCTTTAATTGCGGTGGCGTACAAGTATTCAGGCCTAGTCAAGATCACACACAGCATTTAACAATGCGCCGAAAAATCCGACAGCATTTTCAAATTTCTGGACTGCGCCGCACCAGCGGTTTTCATATGTTTTTTGCACAAAAAGTGGCAGTCAGATTCCCACCGGCCTAGTACAATAGGGCTGTGGGAATCTGACATCAGTCCCGGGGAATATACAACATGTTCTATATTCCGCCGGTTGGTTTTAGTTTAAGGAATACCTCAGTAAAATAACGGTGCTGTATAGACTACAGCATGGATTTTCTATTGAAGTCTACACAGAGTAGGGTATGGTCATTTTTCAGCGGATTCAGTATTTTGAATCTGCTGAAAAACCTACCAAACATTTCCTGTTCCTGTGTAGGGGGCGGGTGGTGCGTCGATTGGGGGGGGGTGGGAGTATATTTTTATGCTGCACTGTTAGGGCTTGTTCACACGGAGTTTTGGCTCCGTATTAACATACGCTTTTTATTCTTGGAAAGACGGACCTGACAGGCGCAATGCAGACACGCAGCAGCGATCTCTCATGTGAACGCCGCTTCGTGTTCCTCATTGTGGACAGTGACAAAGTCACTTCTAATTGTTAGATGCGTCTCTGGGTCTGTTCTGTCGGTCCCAGAGACGCATCTGAAAAGCGTGTGTTCACAGAGATGCAAAATGCCGAGTGAACATACCCTTAAATCCTAACATAATCAGGATTGTTTGCGTATGAAAGTACAAGCACTTGAGGTACAGGAAGGTGCTTAGCGTAGGATGTGACAAAATCTTCAAACATACATCCAGTACTTATTATTATGTCTATGTATTATGGTCTCATTCTAGTAATACGATGTTAACTTAGAGCTTCTATAAATTAACTTATGCAGCTACTAAGAGAATGATGTAAGATATTCTGAAGAGAGATCTTCATTGTATTGCACCTATAGGCTCCATACATGCCCTCACTCAGAATTACAGGTATGTATGGGTAGGTTTCACCGTGTGACTCTTGGTTATGGTATATTTTAGTTTTCTCTTTACAAAAAGCACTTCTCTATACAGAGGCATGGTGTGACTGTACACACTGGTGGGGTTAGGAGACATGTTAAGAGCTTTCTACTCTGACTCCATTATTGGCCCTGAAGAACCCGCTGAACTATGAAGCCACAAACTTGCCAGAAGATGAATGCTATTGCAGAGCTAACAGAAGTCTTGTGAATTACAAGTTATTAGTCATAAAGGGGTAAGGTTTCCCATTGGAGAGAGGCAACATGTCGTGTGTGGAGATTTATTGCCCTGATGCTCCTCCAAGATTTCAATATTCTAAAAGGTGCCATAAAATGTAGATTTAAAACTTCCCAAACCCTTTATTCAAGATGTTTCTTAAAAGTCCGTGCCAATACAGCTTTCATTCATGCACAAAGAAGATAGGAGGATACATAACGTGCAATCTGCATCTTATTCATAAAAATCCAACGTTTTACCTTCCCTATACCGGGGTGAGTGAGGAGACGCCTGGAGAGCGGGCAGGCCGCGTCTACTCGGAGTGCGACGTCTTGAATAAAGTGTTTGTGAAGTTTTAAATCTACGGTTTATGGCACATTGTTTTGTGGAGACTTAATTGACACGGGGTTGGAGACCCGCATATTTGGCCATTATGAGAATACAAGTATATAGTAAGTAGCGCCATTTATTACAAAAAAAATTCTAAAAGGCTCATTGGAGTTAAAGGACGCTGCAGCTTTTTTCCAATAACCTTCTAGAGAAGTTATTAGTCAGCGAGACTGCCCAACGCTGGGTAAAATGCCCCCCAGAAAATGCTGCATTGTTGATAGCTGTGATTTTTTTTATTTGATGTATTCTTTAGAACAATTTTGGTGTACAGTGATGGCATTTCTTTCTAAATTCAACGTATTTTTTTTATCCTCAGTGCCGAGGGGAGCCACGTGTCTGGACAGAGCAATGGTCGTGACCCTCAAGCTCTGGCCAAAGCCGTTCAGATTCATCACGACACCCAGCATACGATGTACTTCGCCTGACAGAGCAGCGGGATGCCACACCAAACTCCTTCTCCCCCCCCCCTCCCACCAAAAAAGGAAAGCCTAAAAAATAACATGGTTGAAACAGTCTCCTGTTATTGTCAGGGATAGTGCTCTTGGCTTCCTACCAGCACACTTTGGACTTTTTGCACTGAATCTCTTCACAGTCTGATCCGAATTGAGGAAAGTTGTGGAATAGTCTGTTTTAAATGTTTATTTAAGTATATCAAAAACTTAAACTGTCTTCTGATGCGTTGGACTGAATCTTTACCTCAAACTTGCAAGATATCTGAAGATTTTGCTCCAAATGGTTGTCTTTTACTTGTTTTTTTTTTATTTGAAAGCTAGCATTTCTCCATCCTTGGTTCTAACAAAAGTTGACATACGTTGTCTTAAATACATGCTGCTTTGTGAGTATATACATAAGTGGTAAAGTATAATTGTGTGGGGCCATAAACTTGCTAACTGAGGTCTAGTCTTTACTGTAAAATACCTTTTTCATTTTTTTACAGGTATTGCGGTCTGTCAGGTTCTTTACCGTTGCAGACTTGTACTTTTTAGCGTGTATGAGCTGCAAAACTATTGCACTATATTGCAAATGAATTAATTTTTTCTGTATTAAATGAATGTGTAATATAAATAAGATTTTAATATAAGGGCCATGTGGCGCACACTGCCATTGGTTTTTAAAAATGCAGATTGCCATTACTTTTTTTTTTTTTTTTCTCTCCTCCCCCCGCTGCCCTCCCCAGGAGACATCCACGTCCCATCCGAATGAAATGTAAGTATTTTTCCAGCACATGAAGACGCCCGTGTTATGCTGCTGTGATTTGATAACAATTTTTACTCTTGTAGGAAGGGTGGGGTTTGGAATACTTTCTGGCAATAATTCTATCCATAGCCTCACACAGCATTTCTATGTGTAATTGTATGTATAGCATCCCGCTTTCTGTCCTAAAATGACTGGTGCAGCTGAGGGGTTTCTCTGTAGTCTTAAACACTTTAAGCTGCCCACAAATGTTTGAGGCACCCGATGCTTGTCAACCTTTTGCCAACAGGGCAGGCCCTGCTAATGGCGCATCCCTTCTAATTGGTTCAATGACTAACGTAGCAGCCATGAGTCAGTCGACACTTCACAACTATCTATACCAGCATTTTCCAACTGTGATGCGTCTCTGAACTCATAAGAAACCATATTGCACAAGATTTTATCGCCCTGATTTCTAAACCTGGGCCCTTTAATGCAATCTCCATTTTTGTTGACCCCCAAATTGCTGCATTGCTCCTTTTGTTTCAGAAAGGTGTCCAGTAAAGGTGCCGTCGTGTCCTGTACAATGTTCTGTGATAATGCCAGCCAGCTATTCATTATGTTTTCTCTCTGTAAATACCTCAGATCATTTACTGCTCTGTCCCTTCACCCCACTTTTATTCTGCAGCATGGCTATAAGTTTGACCAGCACTTTTTTCCAGCTTCTGCTTTTTTTCCACACGCAAACAATATATACCTCACTGGGATAGTGGAAGTTCTATATACGTCTTTTGTGGGGGGAGTATTAATGCTGCTTTTGGGCTTTGCTGCTTGTTAACCCCTCCATGCCAGGTGGGGGTCCACCAGTCTTCAGTTTGTGACAAATAGAATTCTACGCAATAGGCGATGTATTTATGCAGTAGCACTGAGGTCTTCTCTACTGCAGAATACAGTGCCTATTGCCTGGTGTTAAAGGGGTTGTGAACTGCTCCTTGATGGCTGAGGTGACATACAGTGTTCATATCTACAGCTTATTTTTTTTTCCTTTTTTGATTTTCCACCTGTGCATAAGACAAACCTAACCTGTGCCATTAGCCTTGCAGATGTCACTGCAATATCCAGCTTGCCTGCTTGTGACTGGGGAGGAAGGATCAGTTGCACGTTTCTGTACATATATTTAAAACTGAGCCAGGACACATTGAGAAGATGACATTCAGATCTGTGCAGTCAGGTGAAAGTAGGATTACTTAATGCTTATAATATGAACATGGTCCTATGCTCTTTTTTTTATTTTTTTTTTTATTAATAAATTTCTTTTTGTGTGTAGATCAGTGGGGCGGGAGGGGGGTAGCACCATGTAAGTATGTGTTTGTACGTTTTTAAAACCTTTTTCAGATTGTGTTGGGAGCAATACAATGAATGTTTGGATTTTTAAAATTTTAAACTGGCGCAGAGGGAACTTTGGGGGCTGTGTGTATGTGGAAACCAATGGGATTTATTGTCTGAACTGTAACTTTTAAACTTAGACTGAATTGCCCGGCCTTGAGTTTTAACCAGAAAATGTGGAAGCATTAAATTAAGCAGGAGGCTAAAGTTTTAGTCATGTGCTTAAAAATTAAAATGAACGCTGCGAAAAATAATTATCCTACTTAAAAATCTTTAAGCACCCTTAAAAGGGGGTTTTCTCCACTTTGTGATGTACTTATTAAGGGACTCTTTGAATAACGAGAATATCAAAACGGGGGTCTGCAGGTGCTCCCATTTTTGGGAAACACATCTCCCATCATGCCCACTGATATAGATTATATAAATGCATGATGGGAGTTGTAGTTTCCCAATTTAACATCAATGGTAATCCGGACCGGAACAAATTTTAAGACACGATTCGTCCGGATTACCATTGATGTTATATTGTAAAGGTTGGACACCTTCTCTGGACTTTTTAAAAACCCAAAAAATTTAAATTTTTTTTTAAAAAATATGAAAATACTCATCAGTAGAAGGGAAATAAAAATTTAAAAAAGAAACGTACAGATATATAATTTCGTCATTCAATTATATCATCCAATTAAGGTTACATCAAAGAAATCGTACGAAAAACTATGCAGAGCATAAGATAGTCATGGCAGTCCTAGCATACAATTGTATCAGGATAATAAGAGAAACTAGACTGGAATAACAACCAGCCTTAACAATAAAACCCTTTTCTAAGTCAAGAATTATGTGTGTGTGCATCCAATACTTTTTTCTCTGGATTTTTATTCACACCGTTGTAAGTAATAGGTACTTATTTTTCCAAGTGTTAAGATGTAGTGTCCCAAAAGCTGGAGAGCCGATGTTGCAGACCCCTGGTCTAAAGTGTCATCTTGCTAGGACTCCCCAACCTGTGGACAGCTGCAGTCTGCAAGGAAATCTGTTTAATCTCCCTCCAGCACCACCACAGGGGACGTAAGGTCCATTCACAATGTCCATTCACATCAATGTGCTGTCTGTGTAATACAGAATAGGTCCCCCCCGAGAGAGACACTTTTTATGACCGCTGACCTCTCTCGCCAAGAGATTCTGAACTCCGAATTCTCTGATAGGATTTATGTGCATGGGTTTTGTAAACCATAGAGCCCCTTTAAGTATAGGGGCACTTGGTTGAGGAGCTCTACCTTTCCCCAGCTATAGTACCAGCAATTGTTAGGACTACTTTGAAGTTTTCTATGTGTCTTAAAGATATTTCAATGAGTTCCCAGCTACGAGTGTTGTTGAATTGAGGTTAATGTGTAATTGAATGTAGCAGCCTCACGTGTGTCTATGCGGGTAGCGAGGAGGATGCACAGTATGAAGCATATGAGTTGTGATGTAGCATACGAGTCTAAATAGGTCTAGGAGTTGACAAAATAGTGCTAATGACAATCTTACAAGTGGAACATGTGTGACATTATCACAAGCAAATCGTCTGTCAGTGTCTGACTTCTTTGCAATGAATTTGCTGATCAGCGGTGGTCTTAGAACAATTTGGCTTTTGAATCCTTTTCACAAAGGCATGACTACTAACGGCATAGATGAACTTGTAGGTGCCCACAGTTGCTTTCTCTTCCCTATGAGAAGATGGGTCATATCCCTATTCCTTCACCTGTTCTTGAAGCTGGGTGGAAGTGATGTAAGACTGTATAGGCTTAAAAGAAAGGAGACGCCTGCTTTCCTTGAGGGCATTCAACAAAATAAACTTCAACTTTTTTTTTTTTTCTTGGGCTAATTTTATGATGTGTGAACTTTGAAAAGTTATTATCACTTTTTTTATTCTCCTAATGTATAAGTACTTTTACCATGTTATTAATTTCTATAGTGTTTCTATGTCTTGAAAGGGGATTCCTTGTACAGGAGTTTGCATTTGTTTGAATTTTGATGTAAATTTTTTGTTTCTATATTGTTGCTAGAATTGTAATGTTCAAATTGTGTTTATGAATTTCTGAATGGATGTCTATAGCAATACGAGGTAATACACTTTTTTTTTTTCTTCCTATGCTATTTAAGGGCAACCTACCAGCCCATGTTGCTAGATTAAGATGCTGGCTGTATTGTTTCTTTTTTACCTTGCAGGGAAATGTTTGTTTTTAATGTGTAATGAAAAGAAATATATGGCAAGTTGCCAAATAATGGTGTTTTGGTGTTTTCATTGATATTTAATCAGTTTGTAACCTTTCCCCAACTGCATTTGTAGAAATTTTAGGCTATGTCTACACAGCACTGGTTTATGGTCGGATTTTCGGCAGATTCAGTATTTTGAATCAGTCTGTAACTAGTGCCCCATAGACGGCAATAAAAAAATCTGCGCTATAGTTTACACAGCACGGATTTCTTCTTGTCGGTTTTAAAATCCGCAGAATTCCAGTGGATTTTCAAAACTGTTGGATCTTCCACAGGATTGCTGTCAGATTCCCGTACATTCAATTACAGCAAATCCAAAAACTGACCACGGTTTTTAGCACAAATGCTGTCGTATTTTGGACAGCACTTTACATATGCTGTGTAGATGCAGCCTTACAGTGATATTGGCGGCAGGTTTAAAATTATTGTGAACGGGGCTACGCTAGACTTCTGGCACAGCCCGTTCATACATGTCGCCCATAGTGTATACCATTGGAAAATAGAGTAAATTCCATGTGATTCCTGCAACTAATGCCAAAATGTTGTATGAGTAGTCCCTAAAAAATTTTGGCTCAAATACTGTATACATCTTTACAGCATTAAGTTATTTTTTGCTTAAGACCAAATTGCAGATTAATTTTCCCCAGGACCTCATACACAAGGTTCTTATGGGTCTGTACAAGCTCTTACTTGTATTAATCTGTCATATACCACCTGTTAAAAGTCCATATGCCAGAAATTCACCTATTTAATTTTTTACATTTCAACAAATTAAAACCTGAATTTTAAAATTAAAATCTTATCTCCACACGTATAATTTTATTTATTTATTTGTATATAAATGTTATGCTAATGCCTGAAACATTGTTAAAATGTCACCCCGACTTCACAGACAGGTAGTTCTTCTTGCAATTTTGTATTAAAGTGTAACGTTATGTACAAAATATGAATGTCTGAAAAATCAAGTTGTATCCAGTTCATACAAGTACCTTTTGTTCATCTTAATGCACCTTTCTTCACAAAGTCATCCAAAATGAAGGTGCTAAAAACCTTTATGATCCAATAAAAGGGAAAAATCTGACTTTGGAGTCGACAATTGGTTATAAGATGCATAGGGCGCTTTATGTGTTCAACTGTTTCTTGAAGGGGTTTTCTCGCTACAAAGATCATAGTTCAAAAGGAGGGGAACAGAAATCTAAGCATGTCCGTCCTTGGCTACCATAAGCAAACTGCTATGGTTTAGGAGAACGGGCTTTTTGTTTAGTGCTTTGAAAGGAAGTGAGAGCTCCGGTTGGGTTACGCACAGGTCCCACCCCCGGTTGTAATTGTGAACAAGCATCTGACGGAGATGCAGGAAACAGGTCGCGGGCGGGAGCGTGCAGAGGACGTATGTACGGACGACAAGAAGTGCGGGGTTCAACACTGACAGCAATCAGTGGTAGGTGAGACGTATGCATGCGTGGTTGGACACTGACAGCGATCAGAGGTCCTGCAGCAGAGAGAGACATCATGTGCAGTCCCATGTAAACACAAACAGATAAAGCGTGTAGTTTTGTTCTGCATATCTATAGAGGTATAATAATCTGTAGGATATATCACTGTGCGTGAGAGACAGAGAAAAAAAAATCACCCATCTTTCCCAGAGTCCTGAATGTCAAATGCCCATTCTAATTACAAAGTATGTAGAGAGAGCGAGAAATGTAGATATACACTATGGAGTTACACTTAGCTTTTCACTTCCAATGACAGCTGAGAACCTTCCCCTTACCCCGGCTCAAACAGAATTAAATATCATGTGCACTCTGCAGAGAGTGAAGATACTCCCTGCTGGGAGGAGAAACACGCCCCTCCATTTCACAAGTTCTGCTTAGCAAGCAGTATAAACTGCTGCCAAATGATTAAATGAGACAACCCCTTTAAATTCCTCCTTTAGTCGAAAAAGAGACCTAGTTTATTGCAGTGCTTGTACAGTTTGTCAGAATATTATTTTTGTTACACAGTGGTGGGAAGGGATTGTCTGTAACAGTAACTTCAGATGCTGTTTATTAAATTTGCAACAAATTACAAAGTCTAGATAATTTAATTCAGAGTTGTCCCCAACACCATTTGATGCTTGACCAAACTCTCTACTTCTATAAGAAAAGCCCAGTCCTCTGAGGAACATGCTAAATGTGAGGTAGTCAATTTATATGATATGACCATCCTGTATGTAAAGACTCAACTGAAGCTCATCTGCCAGTTGCACTATAGTTCATTCATGTTCTACACCTGTCTTCTGGAATAAACAATACACAACAGGGACTATTTTTAAGTCTTAGGTCAGAACCCCATATTACAGTACTCTACTGTGTCATGACTACCACTAGCCAGGGATTCTATGGCTACGTCTACACGACAGTGAGAGGCTGTCAGATTTTTAAGCTTATTTGGTATTTAGAATCTGCAAATATCCGACTGTAAAGCTGTGTCTACACAGCATTGGATTCTCATCGAACTTTTCTGTATTTAAAATCCGCCAAAAATGCGACTGTACCCGGTGCTCTGTAGACCGCAATAAAAAAATATGTGCTGTAGTCTACACTGCACAGATTTTTTTCTGGTTGGTTTAAAAATGCGCCAGATTCTGGCAGAATTTTAAACCTGCTGAATCCTTCACAGGATTGCCATCGGATTCCCATACTATCAATGTATCGCGCCAACGGCAAATCCGAAAATCGACCCTGGTTTTTAGCACAAATCTGTGCCAAAAACGACGGTCCGGCGATATTTAAAATGCTGTTGGATTTTGGACAGCATTTTAACATATGCTGCGTTGACATAACCTAAATTGTTCCCATAGACCTCAATAGAAAATCTGAGGTGTAATCTACACAGCTTGGATTTTCTGAGGTCGGATTTCAAAGAACTTAGAACATGTTCTATAATCCGATGTATTTCACTTGAAGATGGCGGATTATTGTATGGTTGAATGTTAATGGGTTGGCTGAAAACTGACCGCAAAAACTGATTGTAAAATACTGGTTGGATTCTATAACAGAACCTGATGTTATTGCCGTAGCCTAGGCTGGGTTGACATGGGTTTGCTATTTGGATGTATAAAATGAGAGCGCTTCACACCAAAAAACCCAGCTAAATAGTGTCATAGTTCTTAATGGGGAAAATGCACTTGGTGTATTTTTTTTTTTTTTATAATTGCTTGAAGCAGTACCTGATGCATTAAATAACAAATAGTGAATGTTACTACGTAATGGGTAAAAGTGTGTTTCACGTGTAATTTTACTATGGAGAGTTAGTGGGGATTGTGAAATAGCACTAATTCTGGGTGTATCTTGTTTACCTGTCAGAGTGCACCAGTTATGTGTCAACTGCACCAAGAAATAAAAACAAAACGCGTGAACAGATCGTGTAAATTGTGTTTTTCCCAGCATCCTTTTTATGCCGTGTGAACCCAGCCTAAGGCAAAGGCTGGGTTCACATGGTGTTTTTTTGGACATGTATTTTGCATCAGTATTTGTAAGCCACACCCAGGAACAAAACCTACAGAAAGAAAAAATCTAATGGCACAGCTTGTACTTCTACTGTCTTTTTTACCCATTCCTGGTTTTGGCTTACAAATTCTGATGCAAAATACATATAAAAAAAACACTGACTGAATCCATCTTTACTGTCTGCTGCCAAATAGGTTCCAGCAAGCTCCTACCCTGTTTCCCCGAAAATAAGACAGCGTCTTATATTAATTTTTTGCTCCTAAAGATGCACTATGTCTTATTTTCAGGGGGTGTCTTATTTTGCCATGAATAATTTATAGCATGCTATACTAGTGTGTGTGTGTGTGTGTGTGTATGTATGTATGTTTATATATATATATATATATATATATATATATATTGTTAAAGTTTAGAGTCACAAACCATAGGATATATGTATGTAAAGGACATTTTATGGCAGCTGCAGTGACTTATCTCAAAGGATGGCAAATGTGACATGCTGGGACCTGTGGAACTAGAAGCCCCCGCATGGCCCATCAGCCATCATGTGAGATGTGTGTATGTCAGTATCATTAATCTGTTCTCCCCACTCTTCCCTCTGTTACATGTACTTTCTGTCTACTCTCCTTTGGATGTTCGGGACCTGTGGTGACATCACAGTCACATGACCTCCCTTCACAAGTCCTTCAACCCTCTAATGATTTCCGCTATGTCTTATTTTCGGGGGGTGCCTTAAATTAGGGAATTCAACAAAATCTCTGCTATGTCTTACTTTTGGTGGTGTCTTATTTTCGGGGAAAAACGGTAGAAGTGGCTATGGTAAAGGACAGATCAGAAACAAGTTGACTGGCCAGTTTTCGGAGCATTGGATATCAAATATGTGAAAGAGACAGAAAGGGGAGTGAGGACAGGTTTAGTAAGTAATAGAAGTGATTCTCTTTTGAGTACAAAACACAACTAGGGGCTATTAGCAGCTGTGCTAAAATCTTGGCTTTTCTAGGTACTTCGCTTTATGATTCAAATGCCGAAGAAAGCTGCTAAAAGAAAGAGAGCTCTTGGGTATCTCCTATGTTTAGGGATGGTTTTTGTATCATGTAAGGGGGTCTTTTCTATAAGCAGTGAGACTATGGAATTTGCTTCAGGGGCTATTGTAAAAGTTGACGAGAAAAAGACTTTAAATGATGTCACGCTGCTCTGTTTTTTGTAATGGTAAAATGATATAAATTATGTTAGATTACGAGGATAAATAATTCAACCAGGGAAGGGAATAGTTGGGAGGGAATTCTTCGACTTTTAAGGCTATGTTCACATGGCTTAAAATGGGCCGTATTTCGGTCCGTAATTACGTGCCGGAGTGCGCAAATTACGGGCTGAAAACAGCCCAGTCATTACAGTAATCCACAGTTCTCATAGAGAACTATGGATTACGTCTCCTCTACATGCTCGGCGAATCCGCCGGGCGGGGAGATAATTGACATGTGAATTACCAGCGGCGTACACGCGCCGCTGGTAATGCAAGTCTATGGGCCGCCAACGCGCCGCCCCCCCCCCCCGCTCACTCCCCTGGTCCCACCCCCCGGCCACACAGCGTAATTGCGGGGCGTAAGTACGTCCCGCAGTTAAGCCGTGTGAACATAGCCTAACTCTTGCCCAATGCAAGTCATTTTGCAGCAGTCTGAATCACAACTGCACTAATAGGTCAAACTCGATGCAGATGGTTTTTGGTTTTTTTCTCTTCTTATAATGTTACCATAACGTAACATAACAAAAAACAGAGGGCTAAGCAACAACATTGTGGGTTATAACCATACAAATAGATCACTATATGACAGCTAAAGAATGTCCGGTGTTAGAGTAAATCAAAGGAAATAAAGGGGAGTTAGGTATCATAGTTTCCAGGTTCAATCCCTTCTACCAGTAGAGTTTTGTAATTAGCAGAGTCTTGAAAGTGCATCCATTGGTACCAAGCTGAAGTCATGGTTGACACCATCTAAAGTAGTGATGTCCCCATCCTGCTCATGTAAGTGACTCTACAGATTTCATAGGACAAAGTTAAAAGAGAAATGGACTTCCATAGGGCTTAAAAACAGGCCTGGCCCACACTCAACAAGTAGCGTATAATTCTAGATCCCATCCACATGTCTCAGAACCTAAAATGTGAGCAAACTCTGCTCAAGCACAGAAGGGAAAGTATTGTGCCACGGACTTTGGCCCATCTTTGTCAATCGTAGTGGATCTTAACAAGGAGGGACATCTGATTATAACTGAAATAGCGTTCTTTCGGGATCCAAACATGCTAAATAAGTAGAATCTGCTCAACAGAAATGACCCAGATCAGATAAAGGAAGATGTGGATCTGTTTAGAGACTTGTTTTATGGAAGTTCATTCTAAAGCTATCCTGAAATCAGACAACTTAGGTAGCAGGTTCCAGAGGTAGTCAGGAACATTAAAAGTTAATGGTCATAAACATCAAATTGTCTGCAGAAACAGCAACCTTTTTAGATGGGCCGTTTGAAAGGGCCCCTGGCCATCAGGTATTGCACATAGTTTCCTCAAAAACAGTTTGATGTAAAGTTAAAAAAAAATGGAGCTTAGACGGGCAACCGTGCCTTGTTTCTTTTAAATTACGATTACATTTGGAGCGGAATAAAAAAGGATATTTAGGACCTTGTCAGAGTTCAGGCCTATTTGTTCCAAGATGGTGGAGGGAGGAGTTGCCAAGATTCAATTGAAGTCTTTTTTGAATAAATAAATAGTAAGACATCTAGTTCTGGTCATTTAGATCTCTGTAATTTGGATTTAAAATTTTGTGAAATCATCATGACCCTTTTTCATCTGGGGTCAAACTCAACTGTTCAGAGTAGATAACATTTTTGCAAAGATTTTAAGGTAAATAGTTTAAGGGGTATTCCTTCCCACAAAAAATAATGGCCAGGCTGGAGGTAAAAATAGAAAAACTATTCTGGGGGCTTTGGATGTCTGCAGATCGTAACATAAGGGCTTTCCCTCACCATGAATATGATATAATGTTCTGGTCACAGGTGTGTGATTAATATATCTACTATCCAACCTTCTTTGATTTTCTGAGGGGTGGGAATTACGTTCAATCTCGCTTCATTGTACCAGCACAGTATATGACCTTTTGTTTCAAGTGAGATCTTATATCTTTGGCATTAGTCAATATATGTATTATTTGTACTTGTAAAACTGTAATAAAAATTGTTTAAAAAAAAAAAAAAATAGAAAAAACTATACTCACCTGACGGGTTCCCCATTGCTGCCACTCCAAAGTGTCCCATTACCGGCTCCTTTCACAGAACGCATATAGGATATTTGCTCTGCATTCACACACTGCAGTGGGGAGATAGCATTTTCTGGGTGTTGGAACAATGGAAATGCAGAAGAGCGGGTCCCAGGGCACGTTGGGCAGGGAGACCTTGGTCGTGAGTATAACTTTTTTCCTCTCTTTTTTTAATTACAATATCCCCGTTTAGACTTTTTTTTGTGACTGGAATGCCACTTTAAAAGGATTCCTTTTTTTTTTTTGTAGCAATGGCCAACATTTGAGAGTGTGCAACATGTCAGGAGCCATCACAACGCCTGAGACAATGAAGTTTAGAGCCCTAGTCTGTGGGTGCACAAGCAGGGGCAGGTTATAAATTAATTAACACCTGGAGCCTTACTGGGTTGCATATTTTTAAGAGACAATGGGGCAGATTTATCAAAAGTATCTTACTTTTAGACAGTGTAAAGTTAGACTAGACAGTTTTATAATGCGCCACATTTATCATAGTGTTGATAAATCTGTGGCAGGTTAGACTGTCTAGTCTAAGTTTGTACCACAATTAAGTTGTCTTACTTTCACACCAGAAACGCCGACAAAATCTGGGCGCATTTCTGGTTGCACTTAAGCCACGCCCCTTTCTCAGCGCGGAAGCGTCTGAAACTGTCTAAAACACATAGTCGATGTGGCGAAAAGCTGGTTTCTGGCGCAAATCTAGCCTGAATTCTGGCGCAACTGCTTTGATAAATCTGCCCCAATGTTGTTTTGCATGTGAAGATTTCTAGGGAAAAGGAAGCCTGTCGTGTCTAGGTGCAGCTGTGGCTGTCTAAAATGCAAAGTGTCCATTCCCAGGATAGCATTCTTGTTAAAATATTTCTAAAGATCTGTCCAAATCTACTCGCACAATCCTTAATCCTAAAGCAGAGTATCATACCTGTAGGAATGGGATCCTGAGATTGCGAAGGCCAGAGAAAAATGGTGCATGATCTGAGCAAGTAATTCTATCAATAGCAGTAAAGCATAGTGACCATAGGTCACTCGGGAAACCTGATAAACATCTACCAGGGAGTCAGGGGTAATGTTGAAGTTACAACCAAGGTTTGCCACAGTAAAGCCCTTGCAATTGTTTCAGGATGTAGGCTTAGCACAATAGATAATGTGTGTTAGGTAAGTAAATGTTAGCAAAGCTAATATTAGTATTTATCATCTAAAGAGCAATAAATAGTGTATAAAGGAGATTAGCAGGAAAAGGCCTACAGATGTAAGGCTGTGCAGACCAGACAAGGGGACTGTAGAAGAAGTTATTATAATGAGGAGCATGTAAGGCTATGTGCAGGAGCAGTCAGATCAGCTGGAGAAGTCCAAAAGGTGTTTTTAACACCCAGACAGGAGGTCAGCATGGTCATGGCAGAGGATCACAAAACTAGTTCCAGAAATCAGGTCTAGGGCTCTGCTCACATCACATTTTAATAGCCATTGTTTGGAAAAATGCAGTCTGTTATGCTATTCTGTCAAGGTCATAAAGCGACAATGGATCTCCTGTTCCCACTCCGGTACTCCAAATCAGTGTCTAAGTGCACGGGCCGGCCACTGAAAGAAAGAGTCAGATGCGTTGTTCTGGTCCAATCTTATCCATGCACTCTAACATGTGCTAAATGAAAGGTTTGTCCAGCACTCAAAGGTAAAAAGGTATACAAAAAACTTTATTGTCCCATATTGGAAAAATTAAAATCAAGCAACCGACATGTATAAAACTAGATGACGTGTTTCGGCTCTACTATGTCATAAGGTAGAAATCCCTAAAGAAGCATTTATGCTATCTATCATACATGAAAAAACTTTGAGATTCTCGGTTCACATATTTTGAACAAAAGATGTTTAAGCTGCCCACGTAGTTTATTGCCCTTTTTGCAGTAGTGTGCCGCTGGCAGTGGTGTGCGTGTGTACATGTGAATATATATATATATATATATATATATATATGTGTGTGTGCCGCAACCTTGCCAGTGGCACCCAGGTTTGCATATGTTTTTTCAGAAACCTCTATTGAGAGGTAAAAGATAGTGTAGGACTACCCTATTTGAGATCACGTTGAAAGTCGTGGGCAGCTTAAACATCTTTTGATCAAAATATGTGAACCGAGAATCTATGTATCATGTATGATAGCATAAATGCTTCTTTAGGGATTTCTACGTAATGTATTGCCCTTTTTGCAGTAGTGTGCCGCTGGCTGTGGTGTGCGTGTGTACATGTATGTATGTGTATACTATTTATATATATATATATATATATATATTATTATATTATATTATGTGTGTGTGCCGCAACCTTGCCAGTGGCACCCAGGTTTGCATATGTTTTTTCAGAAGTGTTTTTGTGCAGAACCATACGTTATATTTGGTGTATATTGATTTTAACCTATATGGGGAGGAAAGGGTGCCTCCATTTTGATTTTCTGCACCTGCCCACTCTCACAGGCTGTCATAAGAAGTGCAGCTTGCAGGTTGTTTTTTTTTATTTTTTTCTCTCTGGATAAAGGAGGTCGGTTGACCCAGTGAGAGGCCTGTAAATACGCACCGAAATAAGCCGTGTGAACATAGCCTTAGTCATAACAAAGCTAGTTGGAGAAATGAACACTTCTTGAAGGGTATCCAATTAGTATCAGATGTGTGTTAACTCTTGGATCACCACATGATATACTGAGAACAGAATTAGCATAGAGAAACTGCTGGAAAAGACATAAACCTAAATGAGGAACATAACTATAATAATTTAATACACATATAACAAATCTGATTTAAGGTTTAGTCCACACGGAAAACAAATTTTTAATAATAAAATCCAAAACGCTTCTCTATCTAACAAACATCTCCTCCAATGTCCACCTCTAATAGGACGATTAACCTTCTCTAGTGCTTTAACTCGTAACATAGTGGTAGAGCCTGAATGCACATCACGAAAATGGCGTGATGGTCCCGAAACAGATTTAAAACCTGCCTGTTTAATGTCGTATATATGCTCTCTTATTCTAATAAAAAGGCTTCTTGTAGTACACCCAATGTGCTGCAGGTTACATTCTATGCAGTAAACCATATATACAACATAGGTAGAACGGCAATTAATGTATGATTTAATAGCATATTGTCGTCCTGTTGCAAAGGAAGAAAAAGATGTACTTTTTTTCCAGAAAAGGACATAAAGTGCATCTATTAGTGCCATCCTTTGTATTTTAGCCACATAGACACACTTTTAGAAGAACTGTACATACTAGGTGATAGAGAATTGCCGAGCGTTTTGAAATAAACGTACATCCCTTACTTAGAATTTTTTTCAAAGTCGGATCTACATATAATACAGGTAAGTAGCTCTTCATTAAATTAATAATTTGATCATATTGTGTACTATATTGTGTACAAAAGTAGACTGACATCTTTGGAGTATCCTGAGTTTTATTCTTTTTAGTGTTGTAAAGTAAAATATTGCGATCTTTATTGTCAGCAATATTTTTAGCTCTGTTCAAATCACGTGTTGTATAGCCTCTTAACATGTTCTAAGTTTTTCAGACCACTGGCGGTGTAAAAAAACGTCCGGCGGAAAATCCGCGCAGTGGGGACTGCACAGATTTTCCATTAAAGTCTATGGGAGAGCGCTGCCTGTCAGTTTTCAGACGGTTTGTAAAACCGCAAATCGTCTGAAAAACTGACAAATTACCGGTGCCGTGGGGACAAGCCCTTAGTGTGTTTGTTATGCACAAGACTTTAAACACAGTAATTGATTGCTTACTTGAAACACCTTTCCCGAACAATTTAGACAACTGAAAGAAGCTTGCTGGTAATAAAGACAGTTTAATTGGAGCACAGTTAAAATTGCACCAAAACTGAGCTGTGTGAAAGCACCCTAAGAGTTTCACTAATTCTAGCAATAAAGAGGAAAACACTACCATCAGTGTTCTGATTAGTAGAAAAAAATACATTGAGAGCCTGATTCTTGCAAAAAAGAAAAAGAAACAACAACACTGCACATACTGAAATTGAGAAAAGAAAAACAGCTCATATGATTTATTTGGAATACTTAGCAATAATTAAACGTAATCTTGTTTTGATTGAGTGCCTAGAACCCTGGACTTTACATTTAATATCCAAAATACTACTTTTTCAATAATGAACTGGTATAGTGACAGAAGAACCATCATGGTCAATGGTTCTTAAATGACACAAACGTGATAAGATCTCTCACCATTCTGTAAAAACCAACTTGGCATAATGGGGTATCAGCCATCCGAGGCCCAAGCATTGCATTTACCCGAGTAATTAGTGTCCAGTAGGTGCTCTAAAACTTTGTAAAACATCACAGCTCACTAGAGCGAGCTTTATGTAGAAACAGGATAACAGGACAGTTTTTTACATTGTGGAAAAAAAACAAAAATGTTCCCGTTCACTGAGAGCAAGTATGAATTATAAATATATACATGAAGGCCACATAGATTTAAATTTTTATTTCCTTAAATGCCTTGGAAGAAAATGAAAACTTCACTGTGAACCCTGCTCTGGTAAATGAAAGGGGTGTGATCGTTTCATTAAATGGTCTTCAGACTAAGGGGACAGCGAAAACAAGCAACTTTGCAATTGGATGTCATTAGCAAAGCTGCCTTTTTCTCACAGTGTCCCTTATCTTGTGTTTTTATTTACACTGATATCCAGTGTGGGTCTAATCCCTCCTCCTTGCAATTCACTAGCTGAAGAGCTCTTTTTACATTCTGTACAGCCCCTGGGTCGATTCATGGAGCTGTGTCTCTGACTCAGAGTTAGGGGCCGTAGCATTTTTCTGTTTCCACACCTAGCAGAAACAGACTGCAGCAGATTGTACAATGAGAAAACATGACAGTTTTGACCCTTTTTGTGTTTTGTGCCTAACTCTCCTGCATACTCGCAGATCTGTGCCGGTATTAGAAAGCTGTAATACATCTCCAGCTGGGAGAGATCAGTGCTCAGATTTGATTGTATGCAGACTGTGGTATGTATACAGTTCTTATAAAATAAGACTGATAGGGTCAGACACTGTGATATGTGGACTCAGCGGGGAGGGGGGGGGAGTCTCAGGCCAGCAGTGAAGGGGGGATGATGTCATCCAGCTGGGAGGGGAAGAAACGCCCCTGCATTCACAGAGCTGGGAAGCTAAGAGAAGTGTGAATGAGCCGAAGTAAGGAAGCGATACATCCCCTTTAAGGATTGCACTATTAGTTGCTTTGGATAACATTGTTAGTTTTACAAGTAGATGGCCTTTATAAATAAGGCAAATATACAATGTATATGATCAAAATGTATGTTCATCTAGCCAGCTAGCGATACAAAGCGACTTTGGCTAGGCAGCATTATGAACGTAATGGTGCTCTGCTAAATCCCAACTAATGATAATGTCCATGGCTGTGTTGCAACTTGCAAGTTAATGTGACTTTGATCCAAATCTGTTGAATTTAAACACAATCACATTCCCTATTAGTAGGGATTTTACCAGGGCGACCTTGTGATCTTAATATTGCATTGCCAAAATCCCTGTTTAGCCCTAGCTTAAAAGTACAGGTCCAGTACAAAGGATGTGAAGGAATGGCAGATGCGTTTCCTTGCCTAGGAGGTTTATGACGAACCCTACTTCAATTACTTGATTAACAGTAGCAGTTAGACAGCACTTTGCAGCTGTCAGAAGACATCTACACCCTTCTGATTCACATTGTACTTATGTGTTAGGATGTGCACTTTATTGTAGTGCCACTTTTTATTATTTTACTTGTCCTTTCTACTTAAGGGGGTTTTCCCACCATGCTGTTTCACTGAGTTTTAGCAGTTTTGAACTTACTCTGTCCCCTCAGGCTGTGGGTGGTTCTACAGAAAGTGATTAGCATATTCAACTTTTAGCGGTTTTATTTGGGACATTTGCAGAAGTGATTGTTAAACTCTAACCCAAGAATCCAGATATAGTCATGCTTTTCAGTCTTCACTGCACATGTACCTTTTCTTTAGTAAAGCTAAACTTGTTAGATATAATTAGTTTGCTTTGATTTCAGTCCATCAGTGGGTTGATGTCACTCCCTGTTATGCTGATCAGATAACAGTCATCTCAGCTAATCAAATAGCAGACGTCCGTCTAGTATGCAGGTAAAAATCACAGAAAAAATATACAAAATCCACTCTAAAATTTAACTTTTAATACTTCTTTGTTAAAAATACAAATCTCTACTAAATATGTCATTTGACATCCTACAACCCAAGCTGAAAAAGGAATAAATGCTATACATCCAGAAAGGCACTGAATTAATTAGTGACCACCACACCATATAGCATCTCAATAGGCAACCTTAATAACAGTCTATTCAAGCCCTTATTCTCATCCTACAAAACAAGTTGGGACATCGCCCCAAAAAGGGCGGCCCCACCACTAGAAGGCTTTCCCTGCACAGCCCTTACACATCGGGAAAAAAAAATGGGGGGCCTATGTACCCTTTAAGGGAAACCCCCCTTTAATAGTTTTTAAAACACAAAAAATCATGTAATACATTTAAATAGATTACAAATGCATGAATGATTCTTTTCTTCCCCTTTGCGTGAGGTCACATCCCCGCTTTCTCCCTCCAAATAAAAAGAGGGGTTTCCCCAGGGGGGTCACCAGGGTATCGGGCGTCCAAAACTATGGGCGGCGCCTACAAAATTTAAATGTGTTCGCCCGCGGGCCCCGCCCCACATTGGGGGGGGGGGCAGGCGCAAAACATTTTTGTTGATAGGCGCCGACATAGATGGGGCGCAAAATACCCCCGGGGCAAATGCGCCCCGCGTTTTGGCCCGGGGCCAGACGTGCGCGATCCTGGCACAAAAAATGTTTAAAAATCTTTAAGGGTTAAAGTACTCGCTAAAATTTGGGGGGGTTTTCCCTTTTCAGAAAGGGGGTTAACCTATTTGGGGAGGTATTAAATGATTTGGGGCTGGGGAGGTTGGGCAGGTTGGGCAACACCCACCTAGCCTATCAAATGGTGGGAAAACTCCGCAAAAATTTTGGGGTTTGGCCCGTAAAGTAAGGGGTTTCAGTGATCCCGACTGGGAACCCACCCCCTGCCCGGCCCCACTTGGGCGTGCTGCCCTATGGCGGAAATGGCAACTGGGCGACAGTCCCTGCGGGTGCTAAAGGGGCTGGGGGGGTCAAAGGGGAAAAATAGTCAGGGGCAGTCCGGGGCAAAAAAAAAAACAAAGGGAAAGCCAACCCCAAATCCCGAAAAAGAGTGATAAACTAAAAAACAAGGCCCAGGTCAAAAAAAAAACCCGGGAAAGGGAGCGAGGGGACAAAAAAAGAAAAGCCGGGGGCAGGATAACAAGCCGAGGTTTTTTTTACCCCAGGTAAAACAAAAAACAAAACAATTTGCCCCCCCGGTAGCAAGGCAGCCAGGGGAATATCGGCCAAAAACGCAGCACCAAGCTAGCGGGAGTTTAAAAAGTGAAACCCCGATACCCACCGGCCCCGTTAGCTTGGGGTTTGGGGGGGCCTCCCGGGGCCTCCCTTGGCTGGTTTCGACTTGCCCCCGTGTCAGGGGGTGGCTGGGGTCTGCACTCACAAAGCTCCCAAACAGAATGTCTAAAAAAGGGGTTTTGGGGTCGCTGAACAGGGTGCTGCCGGGCTCCCTTACTCCCAAGCCAGCGGGTGGGCCCGCCCTGACAAAAAACCCCACCTTTTTTGGAGGGGGCCCCTGGAAACCCCTTTCCCCGGGCCTGGGTTTGTCTGGTGTTAAATCATGGAAAACCTTCACCAGGTCCTCAGCATTGGGTGGATTTAAACTGGATCCCAAATCTTCCCCCAGGGCCATAACCCCCTTTCCCAAAGGGCCCCGGGAAATGCAGGTTTAATTTTGGGCCTTACGAGGAAACCAAATTTCGGGGGGATTTTATAATTTAAATTCCTCTTTACAAAAACCCGGGGGAGGAGGTTTGGGGGGCGGGAGTAACAGGCCCGAATGTACCTCTTAGAAGTGCCCATGGAACAAGTTATGTTACAGTGGGGAGACAAAGGGGAATTTCAGCCGATATTCCACTGGGTTTTAACCCCCCTCCTGAACCACTTTTTGACCCACAAATCCGGCGCATTTTTTTCCCGAGGGAACTTTTAATCGCAGATTTTGGGTGGGCAACCTTAAATTTTTTCCCCCAAATGCAAAACCCCCTAAACAAAGAAAGCCGTCTATTTGAAATTTTTTTTCTGGTTTTCTGGGTAAAAAAAACCCCAAATTCTTTTGAACTTGGGCCCCCCAATGGCAAAGATTTTTTGATAAATCCACCCCCCCTTGTGAAAAAGGAAAGATGCACGGAAAATGACGAAAGCCTTGGGGGAAAAACCCCTTTAAATTTCAGGAAAAAAGGCGGGAAAGGGACCGAAAGAGCTACTATCCCGATTGTTTTAAAGGCAAAAATTTAAAACCCCAAAAAGGGAAAATTTTTTTAACCCCCGCTACCTGCTGATCAGTCATAACAACAGAGGGGTTTTTTTTTGTTAAACCCTTTTATTTACCCTCTCAGTCTGCCCCAAAGTCTCTTTGGGGGGGAAGGCAGGGGGAGAAGGACAGGGTGATACCCAAAACCTTGGCAAAGGGGGCTCCCAAAAACCGAGAAACGAAAATGAACCCCTCTGTCCCAAAAAAATTTTCTGGTAAACCATCAGTTTGACAATGGGGGTTTTTGGGAAAGAGTTCAGCCCAGTTTTTTGGACCCAAAGGGAACCCCCTTAAAGGGAAAAAAAGGGAACCCCTTTTTCTGACGGGTCCCCCTACCACCCAAAAAAACCCTTTTGGCCCTCTGAAAAAGGGGTCCGTCATTTAAAACCATGGAGAAAGGGGGTTTCCCCGGGCGTTCAGGGGCAGGTGGGGGGAAAATTCCCCCCGGGGGAACCCTTTTGCCCCCCGCGGGGAAGGGCTTCCCAAAAGATGCCCAAAATTTGGCCCAACATCACGAAAGGGAATGATGGCCACCCGTAATTTTCGAGAAAAAAAGCTTTTTTTTTGGCCAGACACTCCAGGTTGCCCAGATTTAAAACAGAATCATAAATTCTTTTTTTTAAAAAACGTACCCCAAACTGATGGGGGCAAAGACCTTCGAAATTTGGACGTTTTTCATTTCTCATCTCTGGTGGGACTTAACCTCGTGGGTTAAAACAGGGGAATAGCCCGAGACAAAAAGTCTTTCCTTTTCCTTTTTGGTGCCAAATCCTCCCTGAGATGTTTGGCTTTCACAGAAGCTTCCAGTTAGAGCATCACCTTCACATTTTTTTGAAAACCCGGGGCTGTAAGTAACAAAAAAAGTTTTAAGCCCCGGAAAAAAAAAAAATGCCCAAAGCGCCTGATGTTGGGTTTTTTTGCCCCTCTCTAAAAAGGTAAAATTCTTAAGAACAGTAAGGGACCGTTTACCTTTATGCTGGGGAAAACCCGAGGAAGTTTGGCCCCCATTCCTGAAGGCCCAAATTAAAAAGCCAAAAACTCCCGGGTTTTCCAACATCATAATTCCTTTCCCCGCGAGGAAAAAAATTTTGTGAAAAGAAGGCACCAAGGGGGAAGGTTAGTCTTAAATTTGCGTTCCCCTGAGGGCAAGACCCCCCCTTGCGCCATACTCCCGGAAGCATCAAAAACCCCAACGACAAAAGGGGTTTTCGTGAAACTGCCCTTGGGGGAAACAACACGGACTGATTTCAAAACCTGCTTAAAGGGGGTTTGCCCCCGGGCCCTCCGTTCAGAATGAGGGGAAGGGTTTTAAAAAAAATCTTTCTGAGTTATTAAAAACTTTCAGTGGGAGAGGGAAAAGGGGAGGGGAGAGTGAGGGAATCCCAAAATTCGTCTTTAAAAATTAAGTGAACTAATGAACATTTCAACCCGTGGATTTTAATACGCAAGGGCACCCGGCCTCAGACGGGACTTTCAGGGAAACCCTTTTTCTGCTAAGCAGCTTTAAAAGGGAAAGTAAAAAAAATCAACCCGGGGCTGACAGAGGGCGCCCCACAGACACACAGCCCCGAGACAGAGCCTTTCATAAGCGGGTCCTGTGACTTTTTCCCCAAAAATCAAAAAATATAACTTGTTAATTCTGTATACAAAAGAGAAAAACCTTTCTAAAACAGCAGATTGAAAACTTTTTCATCAAAAAAAAGCAGGGATCTAAAAACAATACACTAGTTATTTTTTTATACCAAAAAAAAAAACATATTGCAAACCCGGTGCCTTAAAAAAACCATTTATTCTGCCTGTCTTTAGAAAAAGAAGTGATTCACGCAAAGCGCGGGCCCTTTCAGCCCTGGGTTCCGGGGACCCTTGGGGGGCTTTGTGGTAACCAAAAAGGGGGGTTTAGAAAAGCTGTAGCTCTCAGAGTTTTTCCTTTTTTTTAAAACACATATATTTTTGAAAAAAAATTAAATACCCCTTTTGGAGGTTCCCAAGTCAACAAAACATGGTGGCAAAACCCCCTTTTAAACTTTTCAAATCATCTATGGCCTCAGGGTTTGGGGCCCAAATACTGAACTTCAACCCCTTCTATAAATTTTTCAAAAAAAGGGTTGGGAAATAAGAAAAAAAATTTCAAATAAATTTTGATAGTTTGTTCCAAACCCTAGGAACCGCTGCAGGGCCTTCAGAATGAAGGGCGGACCCCAAACGAGAATTTGGCCCTGAATTTTTCCCCGGGGGGCCCCCGAAATGAGTTTGGAGTCAGGATTTTACCAAAGGAAAAGGGTTCCTCCTGCACCCGAAAAACATTTTTTTTAAGCTTTCAAACAAACTATTTTGCTTCAGGGAATTTTTCAATACCCGCCGTACGGTTTTTTAACGTGGGAAGGGCCAATCTTCCGAATAGATTTAAAAAAAGGCATCCCGGTTTAAAAAGCCCAAAACCCAACCAATGAGAAACACGGAAAACATCTTTAACCCGGGTTTTGGAACACCGCGGGAGCATTACACAAACCCAAAAAGGCAAACAAACCGATTTTTTTTTTTTTTTTTTTCTCAATATGCCCTTCAAGGGAAATTTTTTAAATGCGGTTTTCCCCAATAAACCCCTTTTCGATGCGGATGAAAGGGGTTTTAGGCCCCCCCTAAGGTTTCCCAAATTGGGAAACCACTTTGCTCCCTTTGGGTTTGGTTTAAACCCGATCCGGGAAAAAGGGGTAAAAGGGTTTTTGGTTTTTTTTTCCGTTATTTTATTCATTTTACGGGGAAAACCTTTTCATGGAAAAGGGGCCTTCATCCCTTTTTTTCCCCAAAAAAAAACCCCCAAAAAAAGGGGGGACAACCCAAAGGCGGAGGATATTTTCCCCCCCTTTTGTAAACTTTCTGCAATATTTTGTTTTATTTCAAATCTTCTGGGCCAGACAGATTAATATCCCCCTTTGGGAAAACCCTTTCCTGGGCAATAGGGCAAAGGCAAAAAGTGTAAATCTTGAGGGGGGAAATATTCCCCACTTTTTCTGAGAAAAAAAACTGAAACAAAAATCACGGTTTTAAAAAAAGGAATCGGGTCCACCTCAGTTTTGCCCAGTTTTGGTTTGGGAGACATCTTTTCAAACACACCGTTTTTCCCCCCCGACTAATTCACCTGAATTTTCCCGTCATACAAGGTTATGTTTTTTGAAGCCCGGGGAGCCCAAAACCACATTAAACGGGGGAGCCCCTCCATGATAAATTTGAGTACAAATTTTCGTATGTATGGATCCGACCAACCCTCTCCAGCTCAGGAGTACAATGTTGGGTTTTGCCCCGATTTGTGGATGGAGTCAATTTTTCCCAAACCCTTTGAGACTCAGATAGCGGTTTTCCAAGGTAGGCCTAAAAAATTTTTCAAAAAACGCATCAACAAAATTAAAAAGCTGATTTGAATCCACAAAGCACTCCCCAAAAAACCCAAAAAACAGCGACAAGTAAAGAAATCTTAACTTTGGGGGGCAGCAAATTTTTTTGGAAAATGTTTGAAAATACCTTTCTCGCCTAGGGGATCTTCCTGCTACCACCTAGGCGCTTTGGGGTTTTTCTGACCTGGTCCCTTTCCCTTTGGAGCAATCCCAACGGGCCCTGCCATCTTCCCCCACAGTAGAAACACCACCCCTGGGTGGGGACAGAGTATCCTACGGGTTTAAATAGCAGCGCGCGGAAAAAGCCCCCCTTTTCAGGGCTCCCCTGGGTTTAAATCAAAAAAACAACGGGGTTTTTGGGGGACCATGGTTTTGGGCCACCCGGGGGAGAAACCCTTTTTCCCCACGTCTCTTTCCCTTTAAAAAGCTTCCAGACGAACGGCTATGCCATGGCCTCATCTAAAAATACCAGGGGTAGGGTTTAAACCAAACCCAAAAAATCCTTCAAATAGTCCCGCTAAACCCCCAAATCTAAACTGGCATCCCGAGAGCTGGGTCCCTTCCACCCGAGGAACCAACCCGCGACGAAATTCCCCCGCAAAAATTCCTCCACTGTCTTTTTTAAACCCCCTCTCAAGGTGGTAGTGGCCCGGCCACAGCTTCCCTAACCGGGTCAACCCAAAAAAACCCCCAAGGCGGCAAAAAACTGTCCAAAAGAAAGGGCCCGTTCGGCGACTCAGGGCGGTTAAAGAAAAACCCACTCCTGGGGGGCCCCGAAATAGGGACTTTAAAAAAATTCCCCCTCTTTCTCCCCTTTTCCCGGAGGTAAAGTGGGGCAAGGGCCTTTAAAAATAAGGGGCCCTCCCTCTCAAATGCCCAAAAAGGGGCCTTTCCCTTTTCCTTTAAACCTGTTAAAGGGAACTGGGGTAGGGGGCCCCGGGGGGAAAGGGAGTGCAGGGGCACTCTGCCCCGGAGTTGTTTCCTTTTTTCTACCCTCAGCGCCAAATCCTGGATACCCGGGTTAAACCCCTGAAACTGCTCTAACTTAGCTGGGCAAAGGGGGGTTTTATTGGGTGGGGTAGAGCAAATAACGGGTCCGGCCTGCGATTAAAATTTAAAGTCAAGGGGGGGTACATGAGGCCCCCGGGGCTGGAACCCACCCAATGTCCCCCCGCCTACTTGAAAGTGCTGCCCTAGGCGGAGGGCGGCAATGGGTTTACAGTCCCCCCCACGCTAAAGTGCTGGGGGGCCGTTCCGGGGAAGGGAAAAATAGTTCGGGGCAAATCCCGGGGCAAAACCCAAAAAAGGAAAACCCCAAACCAACAAAAAAACCCAAAAGGGGTAAACGGGAAACAAAAAAGAGGTCAAACACGAAAGGTGAAACGAGGTTTCAAAAACAGAAGACAAGCCGGGGGGCAGGGGAAAAAACCGAGGTTTAGGTACACAGGTTTAAACAAAAAATAAAGCAATAGCACAGGTAGCAAAAGGGAGCCAGGAGAATATCGCAGGGGCGGGATTCCCGCTAAAAGGGAGTTTAAATGGTTTATCCCCAGATACCGCCCCTGTTGTGTTTTGGGGGGCCCCCGGGGTTTTCCCATTTTGGTTTGGGGCAAATTTTCCTTCCCTGTCATGATTTGGGTGGGGGGTCTGTCACCCCCACACAGCTCCCCGCAAATGCCTTTTCAGGTTGGGGTCGCTGTTTACTACTGCAAGACTCTTCCTCCCTGCAAGCCCACGCTGCCCCGCCTGACATTGGCTTTTTTGTGATCCCCTGAGGGGGAAAACCCCTTTTTATTTTTGGGGGGGGGAAACGCTTCAGGAAAGTGACCTGTCCTCAGCATAAAGGACAGTAAGAATTTAAATTTTAAAGCAATTTTGTAAAAATTTTTTTGATGTATTACATGTTTTGTGGGTGAAAAAAACTTTTTAAGACGGGTGCTTTCCGGAAGGGGGAAAATATGACCCCCCATTGTGGCTGCCAATGTGTAAGGGTGTTTAGGGAAAGCCTTCTTGTGGTGGGGCCCTCCCCCCTTTTGGGCGATGTCCCCCTTGTTTTTACGAGAGATAAGGGGTAGGGAAGAGACTGTTTTTTAAGGTTTGGGCCCATTGAGGCTATATGGTTTTGGTGGTACGAATTAAATTCAGTGCCTTTTTTGGGTGTTAGCAAATTTTTCCCTTTTCCCCGCTTGGGTTTTTGGAAAGTCAAAAGGGCAAAAATTTTTTTTGGATTTGTATTTTTAAAAAAAAGAAATTTTTAAAAATAAGTTTAAAAAATTTTAGGGTGGATTTTGTTATTTTTTTCTGGGGTTTTTTCAGTTTTTTGAAAAAACCCCCGATATTCTTCTTTTTTTTGATTTAGTATGCAGGTAAAAAAGGAAAAAACCCGGGGTTTTGAACTTTAGGGCACTTAAAAAACGGGTTTATCTCATAATAAAGAAAAACTATTTACCAATGTAAATTTTGAAAAAGTCTTTTATTAACTATCCCTTTATGTTGAAAATATCTTTGTATTGAAAACCCCTTTAAATTTTTTGCCCTTGTACTAGCCTTTAAGAAAAAAAAGCATCGTTTTTGAATGGGGAAGTCAGATATACAAAAAATTTGGTTAAGGGGTTTGTTTGTCCTTTTTCTATCCACTTTTCTTCAGTTCTTGCAGGATGGATTAAAAACAGGCTGAAATCAATTGCCCAGAAGGTCAATTTCTTTGCAGTAAATCCTTTTCTGGTGCAAGGATTCAGTGATTTCCCCCCAAATTTACAATTTTTTGGCTTGTGAAAAATTTTAAAACCCCCCTCTTCATTATTTTTGTGACCACATTTTATCTTCCATTGGCCCCGGGGAAAAACCCAAAAGGAGACCCCATGTTTGGAATTTTTTACCTGCAGCCTTTACCTGGGAAACAATTTAACTTTTAAATTTTTTTGGATACTTTTGTTTTTTCTGAGGGTCAATGCCAGGGCCTTTTTCCAAAACGTGACATCCCCCAAAAAATAAAAATCAACCAAGATCTTCTCTCTTGAAAGATAATTAAAGAAATCTCCATTTACTGAGTGAACAAAAGGTTTAGCGCTGAAGGAAATCAGAGACTGTTTATCATCAGGGAAAAAAATGGTGATAAAATGTTGCTCTTCCCCAGCAAGATAGATCAAGTCAACAATTTAATTATGTTACAAATACTATGTTTGGATTCAGCCTTTTCTTTTAGGCTATGTCTACACAGCAATGTTAAAATGTCATCCAGAATCCGTACATTGAATGCATGGGAATGCGACGGCAATCTCGCTGAATCTGGCGGATTTAAAAACCGACCATAAAAAATGTATGCTGTGTAGACTACAGCACAGATTTCTTATTGTTGTCTATGAGACACAGGTTACAGTCGGATTTTTGGTGGATTCTATATACTGAATCTGCTGAAAGGGGGTAGCAGCTCCCCCTTTTTTCACAGGGTGGCTGGCCCCGTACAGCAGTCCCAGCTGTACTGCCCTAATGTTGGCCCTGGGTGCAAGTCCTACCTCTGGGACCTGCACCTATCTCAGAAACAGGTCCCTGAACATTCAGAACAGAGAGGATGTTGTGCTTGCACACTACATACCATTCTGTTCTATGGGAGAACAAGTACAGCCGAGCAGTGTGTTTGAGAGTCCATTCCCAAGATATGTGCGGGTTCCAGAGATGGAGCCCGCAACTATAACACATTGATGGCATATCCTAACAATATGCCATCAATGTCCGAGACGGGTACACCCCTTTAAGTCACAAACAACCTTGTTTGAGGTGTTAACAGACAGCTGATCTCAATTGTTAGTGCAGGAGTGCCCCCACCAATCACCAGAATGGAGATCCCAATTTCTCATCCCTCCTCTTTAATGACGACCTGTTTATAACATCATTCCTCATATAAAATTAAAATTCTGGAGAATACTTTCTTATAACTACATGGGTGTGCCCTGCACACTCTGAATCTGCCAACTCTGCTTTAATAGTGTCAGACTGTGTAAGGACAACCAGTTATCAATTTGTTTATAAGTCTCTAGTAGGAGTAACAGGTATGGCACAACATGTTTATCTATATAAAGCTCCAGAATTGTTATTTCATGATGACTACAAGTATTTACTACAACAGACATATCGACATATCAGGAGAGGTGACAGATCCTTTTTAACCCTATTCTGACATTTGATGTGACTGCCCGGAAAGAGGTGGCAGCCTCAGGAGCTGAACTTTCTCCATACATGGTAGGTGTTGGCTATTAGTTACAGACGGCACCTACCTGTTATTAGATATCCCCTCTTGTATGGGCTGCATCAGCTTCTCAGGTCACTATAGCTACAGACCTTTTCAATCTCTCATGATAGGCTGCCAGCACTGGTTGCAATGGCTACAGACCTGTCTTCTACTGCAGTCTAGTAGAAGCCAGTAAACATGCCCCTGAATTCAAAGTGAAACCAAGAAAACAGGACTGAGGTAGGATGAATCAATGTAGTGAGACAACCCCTTTAAGCGGCTGGGACCAAAGATAACTCCAGTCTTGGCCATTTCACTGCCTAGATACCATGCTCAACATGACCACTAAAAGCAGGGTGTAATAGGAGCGCTGTAATTGTACACCATTCTGCAATACATTAGTATATCAGAATAATGTACAAGTGATAGTATACTAGTGATTGCACTCCCTAGTGGTCAATTGCCCTAAGAGAACAAAAAATATAAAAATATAACAAACTAATAACAAATTAAGACCCTCTTTTCCCAATTTACAAAGAAAAAAGAAAAAAATTAAACATATTTGCTATTTTTTCATTACCATTAAAATATGAAACTATTATCGATGATCTATTTTGAGGGGTCTATGCTCCCTTTTACTGCTTTGAAAGAGTGTTACCATATACCTGATTATTAGAAATATTTACAGATTGTTCATTTCCTAAATTACAATTTAGAAAGAACATTTGATATCCTGACACCAATCTTACACACGCGCTCTGAAACTTCCAAAAACTGCCAAAGGCACAAAACTTATATACAACATACGTAACAAAAACTTTCAGTTTGTCAAAGCTGCTAATATCCTCACTTTGGAAAATTATTTACAAGCCTCATTTTCTACCACTCCATGGCTGAAAGCAATATACTGGGCACATAAGGCTTCTGCTAGTGCTAGCTTTATGGAACAGAATCAAAAGCTTTTAACTAGGTGGTAGTATACTCCAGTCCACCTCCATAAGATATATCCGAAAACATCTCCACTCTGTAGGTGACCTAGGGTCACTGTTTCACTTGTTTTGGTCTTGCTCCTGTCTTCAGGCCTTTTGGTCAAATGTTCTCTCACTCACCTCTAAATTGGCCCAGATACCTTATCCCACTGGTCCTGAATGTGCTCTGTTTCTACTGGGCATTACTTCCATACCTGAATTGCACTTCTGTCTGTCATTTATTACATGCTGCTCGCCTTGCCATAGCCAGAAATTGGAAGTCATCCATGCCTGTAAGAGCAGAGAGACGTGATGGGTAACTGGGGAAGCTTGTTTACGACAGCAGGAGATAAGATCTGTTCTAACTCTTAAGAAAAGAAAATCAGTCATTTGCATGATGGATTTTAATGAGGCATTCAATGCAGATTCCTTGTTAATATCCTCGTCCTATCTGACAGCCGTACACTTGAATTACACAGTGAACTTCAGCACGGATTTTCCACACCACAGATTTAAAAAAAAAAAAAAAAGAATAAAATGTTCTTTCTTTTGAGCGGATCTTCAGCGGATTCCGCTCAGTGAAGAGGAACGTGGGGGCCTTACCCGCCCCAAGACCAGAGGCGAAAAACATCCCAGTTAAAGGGGTTTTGCCACGATCTAATGTTGACATGGGATCCTCCAAAATGGGTATTTAATCACTTTTCTAAATATGTTATTAAAAAAGTGAAGCCTCTGAGAGCTACAGCCTTCATTACATGCCCTTGGTTTCCTGACAGTTTACATTAGACACGACCAGGAGCTGACAGGAGCTGATCTGGCCACGCTTGCGTTGTTTGCACTTCTTATCTGATGGCAGGGAACATGAACGAGCTTTGAAGGGACTGGGGAGAAAGATCCTGTGTCTTTTGTATAGAGAATTCACTGGGTGTAATGTAATTATCCCTGGCTCTCTGCTCAGCCCCCCCTCTCTCTCCCCCTGCAGCCCTTCCTGAAGGAATGAAAGAAGGCTGCCTGCTGAGCTTATCTTCTCTCCTGAGCAAATAAGAGGGAGAAATAAAATGCATATAGCTTGTGCACAATACAGTTCTCCTCTGTGGATTAGCAAAACAATGTTTGCTCAACTACAGAGACTGAGTATCAGGAACGTGCATGGGAGGTGGAGTGATGACATCACAGAGAAGGTACTTCTTTTTTTAAACACAGAAACACACCGCCCCTTTTTTCAAGCCTCAAGAGGGGAGTATCAGAATTTTAGGTAAGGAACTCACTTCTTGGCAAAAATCCTCTGTAGAACTCTGAGGTGTCGTCTCAGATTTATTCTGAGGAAACCACATTGGACTTTTCTATCCAAGGTGTGAATGTTGACTCACACAAGGCTCATGCGTTTTACCTGCAAAAAACGCATATTCTATTATTTAGAAACGCAACAATTTGTGATAAAACCATGTGTTAGCTCCGTGCTGCTTCATATCACATCCACAATGGCTGTAGCATGTGCCCACCACCCTAATAGAATGCAAGTAATCCATCATTAATTACTGTCCTAAAGGAATCTTCTAGACCAGAAAACTCTCCAACCTGTTTCCAATGGAAACATGTCACACATGCCCGGTGCCAGCACAATTTAGATACTCAGCACGATTCCTATTAGAAAACAAAGCTAAAGTTGATTACTTGCCAGTTTTTTATTCACATAAAATATATATATAATTTCTAAATGGATCATTAGTAGGAAAACTTATCAGCTTAATAAATGTCATTACAGTGAGGTGGAAAAGGAGAAAACAGCTGAAACCAGCTTGGAAAACACTAACAGCTGGCATAAAATGGGCATCAAAGCACAGACCTAAAACTAAGATTAAAAGGGTTAAAGGACTTTGGGCCATAGATCTCACACTGCCATCACACCAAGAGGGATGCCCCTCCCATATCAAACTTAGTTTAATCCAACCTGGCTCCAAGTGGTTCTGGGCATTAAAACTGGCATTAAAGGGGGAAGACGGGCAGTATTTACTGATCTGAATAAGTGACTGGTGTTTTTAAAGTTAAAAATGACTTTGGGCCACTGATTCCACACTGTCATGACACCATGGTGCCACAAAGCAAACTCAGTTAAGTACAGCGTGGCCCAAAGTGGTTCTGAGTATTAAAACTGGAATTAAAATGGGAAGATGGGCACTTTTTATTGATTTGAATAAGTAACTGTTTTTTAAAGGGTTAAATGATATTGGGCCATTGATCCCACACTGTCATGACACCAAAAGGGATGCCACACATCAAACTCCGTTAAGTACAGCGTGGCCCAAAGTGGTTCTAAACATCAAAACTGACATGAAAGTGGGCAGATACCTGTTTTTAAAGCTCAGAACCACTGTGGACCATGCTGTACTTAACTAAGTTTGATGTGGGGCATTTTCATAAGTGTGATGACAATGTGGGATCAGTGGCCCAAAGTCATTTATCTCTTTAACCCCTTAAGGACCAGGCTTTTTTTTTTTGGTGAGACGTTCGTTTTTCCCTCCTCGCCTTCTGAAAGCCATAACTTTTTTATTTTTCCACCTACATAGACACATGAGGGCCTTTATTTTGCGGGACAAGATGTACTTTCTAATGGTGTTATTTACTATACTATAGAATATACTGGGAAACCGCAAAAAAATTCCAAGTGGGACAAATTGTGAAAAAAAATATAATGTGTTATCAGTATTCTACAGGTTGTTATGCATCCGCCAATACCAAACATGTAGGGTTTCCGTTATGTTTTGGTGTCATAAAAAAATTCCAAACATTTGCTATTTTTGAAATTTGCGCTGCGGCGCCATTTTGTGCGACCAATAACTTTTTTGTACTAACACCTACGGACGTCAGTGAGGGGCATTTTTTGCGGGCTGAAGTGCACTTATTATCGCTAGCAGTTTGGAATGTATGCAACTTTTTTGATCATTTTTATTCCATTTTTTGAGTGACGTAAAATGACCAGAAAATGCAATTTTGGCGTTTGGTATTGTATTTCTTCTACGGTGTTCAGCGTACGGTATATATGTTTTATTTTTATAGATTTTTCTGACGCGGCGATACCAAATATGTGTAACTTTTTTATTATTTGAATGATTTTATTTGTAAATTGGGGAAAGGGGGGTGATTTGAACTTTAATACTTTTTTTTGTACTTTAAAACTTTATTATTTTTTTTTTTTACTGTAACATTGAGGCCACCTGTGGTACTTGACCACTAGGTGGCGCGATTGTTAATACAACCTAATGCATTGCATAGGCAATGCATTAGGGTGTACAAAGATGGCGGTTTCCCCACTTCCTCTCTGCGGATGGGAGTGGGGCAAACCGGCCAGGGTAAGTGACGGGAGCCTTCCCAAGGCTCCCCACCACAATGCCCGGTGATCGGATCGGCGCAGCATAGCTGCGCTTATGCCGATCACCGCACCGATCGTGTGCCGACGGCACCGATCGGCGATACTTCCGATGCCGCGGCCATCTTTGCCGCGGCGCCTGATGGGTAAACCAGTGCCGGCGGGCGGAACCACCCGCCGGCGCTGTTGGTGTTAGCGGCGATTTGCCGCTAACACCCGGCGGCTGTGCGGGGGGGTCGTGGAGCGATCCCCCTGCAAAGCCCCTTAGCGGCCCTGGGACGTACTGATACGCCCAAGGTCGTTAAGGGGTTAAAAACACCAGTCACTTATTCAGATCAGTAAAAACTGCCAGTCTGCCCACTTTAATGGCAGTTTTAATGCCCAGAACCACTTTGGGCCACAGAGTTTGATGGGTGGGAAGGCATCCCTCGTGATATGATGACACTGTGAGATGAGTGGCCCAAAGTCATTTAAAGGGGTTATCTCACTACATTGATTCATGTTACCACAGTCCTGTTTTCTTGGTTTCACTTTGAATTCAGGGGGGTGTTTACTGGCTTCCACTAGGCTGCAGTAGAAGCCAGGTCTGTAGCTATAGCAACCAGTGCTGGCAGCCCATCATGAGAGATTGAACAGGTCTGTAGCTATAGCAACCAGTGCTGGCAGCCCATCATGAGATTGAACAGGTCTGTAGCTATAGCAACCAGTGCTGGCAGCCCATCATGAGAGATTGAACAGGTCTGTAGCTATAGCAACCAGTGCTGGCAGTCCATCATGAGAGATTGAACAGGTCTGTAGCTATAGCAACCAGTGCTGGCAGCCCATCATGAGATGGAACAGGTCTGTAGCTATAGCAACCAGTGCTGGCAGCCCATCATGAGAGATTGAACAGGTCTGTAGCTATAGCGACCTGAGGAGGTGATGCAGCCCATACAGGAGGGGATATCTAGTAACAGGTAGGACACTGTTACTGGACACAAATTGCAAAGTGACTTCATTTTGTAAGATCTTAAACATAAAAAGCAATCCTTGTAGTGAGACAACCTCTTTAACCCTTTAATCTTAGTTTTAGTTATGTGCTTTGATGCCCATTTTATGCCAGCTGTCAGTGTTTTCTCCTCCACTCACTGTAATGACATTTATTAAGCTGATAAGTTTTTCCATTAATCTATTTAAATAATATATATTTTCCTGTGAATAAGAAACCAACTTCTGCTTGGTATTAGAAGACATAGAAATAGAACCTGTTGTGCACGTGTGATTATCAATAAAGCTGTTTGAGGGAAAAAAAAAGGCAGGTCTGCGCACTGTGATTGGCTGCCTGGTGGGGGCTAAGCTGCGCCTGCGTGGGCATGCTGGAGGCTTAGGGAACAGAGGCAGCAGCTGCAGCAGAGCAGCCGGGGACCAGGCTACCTTGTACAGAGGGCTTGAGAGCAAGCTGGGTGGATGGGATGGAAGCTGGACCTTCTCCACCAGGTGAGCCGGGCTCTGCCCATAGCACAGGGAGCGCTGCCCTGCAAGGAGGGGGCACAAGACTCTGCAACTAATGTGCATGGAGAGAAGCCCCCAAAGAAATGCTAATGAGGAATGTGGTGCCAGGGCGGGGAACAATGGCAGCGAAGGGGCTCCCCCAGGAGGCTGGGCACAGGGCAGCCTGCGGGACTCCTCGCCACAAGTTCTGTCACTGCCGGCTGCGGAGCAGGGACAGTGCACGGGAGCTATGGAGGGCGGCAGGTGCCTGGACTAGTGCGCTGGATGTCACTGACTGCACCGGCTCCGGAACCCTGAGCAGAAGGGCTATAGAGTGATCACTGTCATGAGTATACAGGACGCTACATCTATATATACTGCTGCAGAAGTACTATAGTGTATAGAGTGATCACTGTACATGAGTATACAGGACTCTACATCTATATATACTGCTGCAGAAGTACTATAGTGTATATAGAGTGATCACTGTACATGAGTATACAGGACTCTACATCTATATATACTGCTGCAGAAGTACTATAGTGTATAGAGTGATCACTGTACATGAGTATACAGGACGCTACATCTATATATACTGCTGCAGAAGTACTATAGTGTATAGAGTGATCACTACATGAGTATACAGGACGCTACCTCTATATATACTGCTGCAGAAGTACTATAGTGTATAGAGTGATCACTGTACATGAGTATACAGGACGCTACATCTATATATACTGCTGCAGAAGTACTATAGTGTATATAGAGTGATCACTGTACATGAGTATACAGGACGCTACATCTATATATACTGCTGCAGAAGTACTATAGTGTATATAGAGTGATCACTGTACATGAGTATACAGGACTCTACATCTATATATACTGCTGCAGAAGTACTATAGTGTATATAGAGTGATCACTGTACATGAGTATACAGGACTCTACATCTATATATACTGCTGCAGAAGTACTATAGTGTATATTGAGTGATCACTGTACATGAGTATACAGGACTCTACACTATAATATACTGCTGCGGGAAATACTATAGTGTATAGAGTGATCACTGTAAAATTTAGTATCAGGACTCTACATTAAATACTGCTTCGGAAGTACTATAGTGTATAGAGTTTACACTGTACATGGTATACAGGACTCTACAATCTATATATACTGCTGCAGAAGTACTATAGTGTATAGAGTGACACTGTACATGAGTATACAGGACCTACATCTATATATACTGCTGCAGAAGTACTATATGTATATAGAATGATTTACTGAAAATAGTTATACAGGACCCTACATCTATATATACTGCTGCAGAAGTACTATATTTTATAAAAATGATCACTGTACATGAGTATACAGGACTCTACATCTATATATACTGGGTGCAGAAGTACTATAGTGTAAAAAGAATGATCACTGTACATGAGTATACAGGAACTCTACATCTATATATACTGCTGCAGAAGTACTATAGTTTATAGAGTGATCACTGTACATGAGTATACGGATGCTACATCTATATAACTGGGGGCAGAAGTACTATAGTGTATATGATGATCACTGTAATGAGTATACAGGACTACATCTAATATACGCTGCAGAAGTACTATAGTGTATAAGTGATCACTGTACATGAGTATACAGGACTCTACATCTATATTAATCTGCTGCAGAAGTACTATAGTGTATAAGGGGATCACTGTACATGAGTATAAAAGGACCTACATCTATATATAAATGCTGCAGAAGTACTATAGTGTAAAAGAGTGATCACTGTAACATGAGTATACAGGACGCTACATCTATATAATACTGCTGCAGAAGTACTAAGTGTATATGAGTGATCACTGTACATGAGTATACAGGACCTACATCTATATATAAATGCTGCAGAAGTACTATAGTGTAATAGAGTGATCACTGTAATGAGTATACAGGACTCTACATCTAAATATACTGCTCAGAAGTATAAAAATTGTGTATAGAGTGATCACTGTACATGAGTATACAGGACGCTACATCTAAAAATACTGCTGCAGAAGTACTATAGTGTATAGAGTGATCACTGTACATGAGTATACAGGACTCTCTCCCTCTATAATACTGCTGCAGAAGTACTATAGTGTATATAGAGTGAAACACTGTACATGAGTATACAGGACTCAAACATCTATATATACTGCGCAGAAGTACAAAAGTATATAGAGTGATCACTGTACATGAGTTACAGGACGCTACATCTATATATACTGCTGCAGAAACTATAGTGTATAGAGTGACACTGTACATGAGATACAGACCTAATCTATATATAACTGCTGCAGAAGTACTATAGTGTATATTAGAGTGATCACTGTAAAATGAGTATATACAGGACTCTACCTTATATACTGCTGCAGAAGTTCTATAGTTATATAGAGTGATCACGTACATGAGATACAGGACCTACATCATAATACTGCTGCAGAAGTACTATAGTGTATAAAGATCACTGTACATGAGTATACAGGACCCCTACATCTATATATTTCTGCTGCAGAAGTACTAATGTTAATAGAGGATCACTGTACATGAGTATACAGGACTCTACATCTATAAATACTGCTGCAGAAGTACTATATGTAATAAGGATCACTGTACATGAGTATACAGGGCTCTTCATCTATATATACTGCTGCAGAAGTACTATAGTGTATATAGAGTGATCACTGTACATGATTTTACAGGACTCTACATCTATATATACTGCGCAGAAGTACTATAGTGTATAGAGTGATCACTGTACATGAGTATACAGGAACCTACATCTATATATAACTGCTGCGGGAAATACTATAGTGTATAGAGTGATCACTGTTTCATGAGTATACAGGACTCTACATCTATATATACTGCTGCGGGAAATACTATAGTGTATTTGATTTACACTGTACATGAGTATACAGATAACTTTCATCTATATATACTGCTGCAGAAGTACTATAGTGTAATAGAGTGATCACTGTACATGAGTATAAAAGGACGCTACAAAAATTTTATATACTGCTGCGAAGTACTATAGTGTATAAGAGTGATCACTGTACATAAGTATACAGGACTCTACATCTATTATACTGCTGCAGAAGTACTATAGTGTATAGAGTGATCACTGTAAAATAAGATAAAAGGGCTCTAATCTAAAAATACTGCTGCAGAAGTACTATAGTGTGTATAGAGTGATCACTGTACATTAGTATACAGGACTCTACATCAATATATAAATGCTGCAGAAGTACTATAGTATATAGAGGATCACTGTACATGAGTAATACAGACCTACAACTATATATACTGCTGCAGAAGTACTATAGTGATATAGAGTGATCATGTACATGAGTATACAGGACCTACATCTATATATCTGCTGCAGAATACTATAGTTATAAGAGTGATCACTGTACGTGAGTATACAGGACTCTACATCTATATACTGCTGCAGAAGTACTACTGTACATGAGTATACAGGACTCTACATCTATATATACTGCTGCAGAAGTACTATAGTGTATATAGAGTGATCACTGTACATGAGTATACAGGACGCTACATCTATATATACTGCAGAAGTACTATAGTGTATATAGAGTGATCACTGTACGTGAGTATACAGGACGCTACATCTATATATACTGCTGCAGAAGTACTAAAGTGAAAGTGATCACTGTACATGAGTAACAGGACCTAACACTATATATACTGCTGCAGAAGTACTATAGTGTATATAGAGTGATCACTGTACATGAGTATACAGGACGCTACATCTATATATACTGCTGCAGAAGTACTATAGTGTATAGAGTGATCACTGTACATGAGTATACAGGACTCTACATCTATATATACTGCTGCAGAAGTACTATAGTGTATATAGTGATCACTGTACATGAGTATACAGGACTCTACATCTATATATACTGCTGCAGAAGTACTATAGTATATAGAGTGATCACTGTACATGAGTATACAGGATGCTACATCTATATATACTGCTGCAGAAGTACTATAGTGTATAGAGTGATCACTGTACATGAGTATACAGGACTCTACATCTATATATACTGCTGCAGAAGTACTATAGTGTATATTGAGTGATCACTCTATACACATCTATATATACTGCTGCAGAAGTACTATAGTGTATATAGAGTGATCACTGTACATGAGTATACAGGACGCTACATCTATATATACTGCTGCAGAAGTACTATAGTGTATATAGAGTGATCACTGTACATGAGTATACAGGACTCTACATCTATATATACTGCTGCAGAAGTACTATAGTGTATATAGAGTGATCACTGTACATGAGTATACAGGACTCTACATCTATATATACTGCTGCAGAAGTACTATAGTGTATAGAGTGATCACTGTACATGAGTATACAGGACTCTACATCTATATATACTGCTGCAGAAGTACTATAGTGTATAGAGTGATCACTGTACATGAGTATACAGGACTCTACATCTATATATACTGCTGCAGAAGTACTATAGTGTATATAGAGTGATCACTGTACATGAGTATGCAGGACTCTACATCTATATATACTTGCTGCAGAAGTACTATAGTGTATAGAGTGATCACGTACAGGAGTATGCAGGACTCTACATCTATCTATACTGCTCTATAACACTGAGCAGAAGTACTATAGTGTATATAGAGATGATCACTGTACATGAGTAATACAGGACTCTACATCTATATATACTGCTGCAGAAGTACTATAGTGTATAGAGTGATCACTGTACATGAGTATACAGGACTCTACATCTATATATACTGCTGCAGAAGTACTATAGGTATATAGAGTGATCACTGTACCATGAGTATACATGACAGCTACATCTATATATACTGCTGCAGAAGTACTATAGTGTATATAGAGTGATCACTGTACATGAGTATACAGGACTCTACATCTATATATACTGCTGCAGAAGTACTATAGTGTAATAGAGTGAATCACTGTACATGAGTATAGCAGGACGCTACATCTGATATATACTGCTGGCAAAGTACTATAGTGTATTGATGTGTATCACTGTACATGATATACAGGACGCTACATTCTATATCACTGGTTGGCGAAGTACTATAGTGTATATAATGATCACTGTACATGATATACAGGACGCTACAGCTATATATACGCTGCAGAAGTACATAGTGTAAATAGAGTGGATCACTGTACTGAGTATACAGGACGCTACACTCTATAATACTGGCATAATGTACTATAGTGTATATAGAGTGATCACTGTACGTGAGTATACAGACGCTACATCTATATATACTGCTGCAGAAGTAACATAGTGATTATAGAGTGAACACAGTACATGAGTATACAGGACGCTACATCTATAATATTACTGCTGCAGAAGTACTATATGTAAGTATAGAATTGATCACTGTACGTTGAGTAATAAACAGGACGCTACATCTAAATATACTGCGGAGCAGACGTTCTATAAGTGTAATATAGAATGACATTCTGTACGTGAGTATACAGGACGCCTACATCTATATAATACTGCTGCAAAAGTACATAGAGTATATAGAATGATCACTGTACGTTGAGTATACAGACGCACATCTATATATACTGCTGCAGAAGTACAATAGTGTATATTGAGTGATCACTGTACATGAGTAATACAGGACTCTACATCTATATATACTGCTGCAGAAGTACTATATTGTATAGAGTCGATCACTGTACATGAGTATACAGGACGCTACATCTATATATACTGCTGCAGAAGTACTATATTGGTATAGAGTGATCACAGAGTACATGAGTATACAGGACGCTACGGATCATATTATACTGCTGTCAGAAGTACTATAGTGTATAGAGTGGAATCACTGTACATGAGTATACAGGACCTACATCTATATATACTGCTGCAGAAGTACTAAGTGTATATAGAGTGAAATCTACTGTACATGAGTAATACAGGACTCTACATCTAGTATTTACTGCTGCAGAAGTACTATAGTGTATTGAGTGAGTCACTGTACATGAGTAATAACAGGACTCTAACATCTGTATATACTGTGCAGAAGTACTATAGTTGTATAGAGTGATCACTGTACATGAGTAATACAGGACGCTACATCTATATATCTGCTGCAGAAGTACTATATTGAATATATAGTGATCGACTGTACATGAGTAATACAGGACGCTACATCTATAAAACTGCTGCAGAAGTACTATAGTGTATATAGAGTAGATCACTGTACATGATATTCAGACTCTACATCTATATATACTGCTGCGAAGTACTATAGTGTATATAGAGATCCACTGTACATGAGTATACAGGACGCTACATCTAATATACTGCTGCAGAAGTACTATAGTGTATATAGAGTGATCACTTACATGAGTATACAGGGACGCAACATCTATATATACTGCAGGCAGAAGTACTATAGTGTATATAGAGTGAATCACAGTACAATGAGTATCAAGACGCTACATCTATATATACTGCTGCATAAGTACTATAGTGTATATATGAGATCACTACATGAGTATACAGGACTCTACATCTCTATATATATACTGCTGCAGAAGTACTATAGGGTATATAGAGATCACTGTACATGAGTATACAGGACGCGACATCTATATATAACTGCTGCAGAAGTACTATAGTGTATAAAGAGTGATCACTGTCATGAGAATACAGGACGCTACATCTAATATACTGCTGCAGAAGTTACTATATTGTATATAGAGTGATCACTGTACATGAGGATACAGGACGCTACATCTATATATACTGCTGCAGAAGTACTATAGTGTATATAGAGATCACTGTACATGAGTATACAGGACTCTACATCTCTATATATATACTTCTGCAAAGTACTATAGTGTATATAGAGATCACTGTACATGAGTAATACATGGACTCTACATCTCTATATACTTGCGCAGAAGTACTAAAGTCTGTATATAGAGTATCACTGTATCATGATTATACAGGACGCTACATCTATATATACTGCTGCAGAAGTACAATAGTGTATATAGAGTGGAACACTGTACGTGAGTATACAGACGCTACATCTATAAATACAGCAGCAGAAGTACTATAGTGTATATAGAGTGGATCACTGTACGTGAGTATACAGGACGCTAACTCTATAGTATACTGCTGAAGAAGTACTATATTGTATAAAAATGATCCACTAGTACGTGATTATACAGACCTACATCTATATATACTGCTGGCAGAAGTACTATAGTGTAATATAGAAGTGATCACTGTACGTGAGTATACAGGACGCTACATCTATATATACAGCTGCAGAAGTACATAGTATATAGAATGATCACTGTACATGAGTATACAGGATGCTACTCTATATATACTTCTGCTTGCGAAGTACTATAGTGGTGTATATAAGTGGATCAGACCTGTACTGATATACACATAGGACGCTACATCTATTATAGCTGCAGCAGAAGTACTAAAGTGTATATAAGTGATCACTGTACATGAAATATACAGGGCGGGACACTATAAATAGGCTGCAGAAGTACTAAGTGTATATAAAAGTGATCACTTTACCTGAGCATACAGGACCTCATCAATTAACCCCTGCAGAATTCTATAAATGTATATAAAATTACACTGTGCTGAAGGGATACAGGGCCACATCAAAAATACTGCCAGAATTAAAATAGTGGGAAAAAGAGTGTTTACGGGACAGAGTATACAGGACTTTCATCTTATATACTGCTTCAGAAGACTATAGTTTATATAGAATGATCACTGTACTGAGTATACAGGACTCTACTTTTATTTTATACGCGCAGGGAAATACTATATTTTATATAAATGATCACTGTACCAAATATACAGGAGGGTACTTTTTTTATATAAATGGGAGCCCCCCAAAGGGAAATAAAATTATAGGGGTATCAAATGAAA